>JACGAQ010000907.1:0-81904 GCA_014119065.1 Orius insidiosus | reverse complement strand
TTTTTCCCCATTTTGTCATTTTTTTTAGATTTTTTTTTCAATTTGTTCGCGTTTTTAAATAATTTAGTCTAAATTACTATACTTTTAAATGTAAAATAAAAACTATACTTTCCCTACTTTTTTGCCAAAAAAAAATTCAAGAAAATAATCTCTTATTTACATAAGAATTACTTTCAAATTCACAAAACGATGAAAAAGGACGTATTCATATTCACATAATATGATTTGATATTCATAAATGCATTCCATTCCATTTTCTAGTGTCAGAGACCTTAATCACTGACCCACACCAGTCACAGCCAATGGCAACATAATTTCCATGAATAACAAAGGCGTATTATAATAATAAAATTTTATTAGATTTAATAGTTAAACAATTTGATTAAAAACTCTATCTTGAATTGATTCTGTAACACAGTCCAAAGGTGCCGATTTAAATGTTGGGTTTGCCATCAACGTTTTAAAGGCCTCCAAATTCTTTTCCCTGAAACAAAATTACTAAGAAATGAAATGAAATTAATAAAACTTACAGTTCTTTTTTTCTTTCTTTTGCTTTTTTAATGCCTTTAATTTTTTGGCTGACGGGTGGCGGCTGCTTGGTTTTTCCTTCTTCGCTTTGGACGTCTCATGATGGATCATGTTCGCAAATGGTAGAAGGCGGTTCAGATCTTCCACAGTTTCCGGCAGATTCGAATTTTTCCCTTTTTACTCGATTTTAATATTTCGTGATTCATTTGTACTTCTGCAAAAATTAAATAGATTGAAGAAAAGGTTGCCAAAGTCTGCAGATCACTTCGGGAGGGAAGCTCCTCAAAATCGGGTAAAAATGGGGTTTAGCTTAAAACTACGGAAGTTTTTCGAGGAACCCCATTTTTACCAGATTTTCAGAAGCTTTCCTTGGTTTTAAGCCAGAAAAACTTTATAAGATATTTGGAAAAAATTTTTTTTTAGCAACCATGGTAAAACCAAAGCTTGAAAGCCAGAAAAACCCCATTTTTAGTTTTTTCCAAGTTTTTTTGGCAGACACATAATTTTAACAGAATTTTTAGAGTTTCCCTCGGAAAAAAAAAAACATTTTGAAAGGAGTTTTCCTCAGTTCTGAAACAAAAATAAATTTTTTTCAGGGGTTTTTCCAGATTATTTGGCTGGAAAACCCTTTTTTAATAGATTTTAAGGAATTTTTCTCTGCTTTTTAACAAGGAAACCCCACTTGCAAAGGATTTTCAAGAGTTTCCTTAGTTTTTTAACATAGGAACCCAATTTTTTAATACGATTTTCAAGCTTTTCCCTCAGTTTTTAGATAAAGAAAGTCCATATTTACCAAAATATAAGAAATTTCCCTCATTTTAAAGACAGAAAAACCACTTTTAATTTTCAGGAGTTTTTCCCAAGAAAACCCCGTTGTTACAAATTTTTTTTTTTTTTTTGGCAAGGAAAATTTACTTTTGATGGATTTTTAGGAGTTTTTTTAGGAGTCTCAGTTTTTGACAAAAAAAACCTATTTTTACAGAATTTTCAGAATTTTTCTAAGGCTTTTGTCTGAATGGTTTCTTTGACAAATCTGAGATCCTGAGGCTAAAACTTATCTTGTTATTCTTATTATTTGTAGATCAGCTTCTTAGTTAAATTATTGGTTTTTCTTTTTTGCCAAATAAAGCTGAGAAATTTTCTGGTTTGTTTATTACATCAAAATTGGACGTTTCGACCAGCATGGTCATCATCTGCAAACTATTACATTCGTTTTTTATATGTTTAAGTAATGACGATATTTTAAATGTAAAGGATGTTAGAATTAAGGTAAAATTAAAATTGTTCATTACTTAAACATATAAAAATAACGAATGTAATAGTTTGCAGATGATGACCATGCTGGTCGAAACGTCCAATTTTTGATGTAATAAACAAACCAGAAAATTTCTCAGCTTTTATTTGGCAAAAAATGAAAAACCAATAATTTATCTTGTTATCAAAAAAGAGATAAGGCTCTGACCACTCATCCACCAAGGATAGTTGGTCCTTGCCATGTGCCACCCTGCATAATTCATTATTAGAACCCAGCTCTACCATGGTGTGAGTCTTTTACTCTGATCACTCATCCACCAAGGACAGTTGGACCTTGTCATGTGCCACCCTGTATAATTCAGGATTTGAACCCAGCACCTCCATGGTGTGAGTCAGACACTCTGACCACTCATCCACCAAGGACAGTTGGTCCTTGTCATGTGCCACCCTGCATAGTTCAGGATTTGAACCCAGCTCTCCTCTGGTGTGAGTCTTTGACTCTGACCACTCATTCACTAAAGACTTATCTAAAACTTATATGTAGTGTTTACCCAAATTTCCATAAATTTGCCAGGAAGTTTGGGTAATCCCTGGTTTAAATCAAAATATTTTATTTAAAAATTACTAGTGAGAAAAAGGTCATGTCGGAGTTTTCTTTTGTCGGCTTTCGACATGGTACTCCCGACGCTTTTTTTGATCGATTTGTAACTTTTGGAGACGGAACGCATCGTCCGGACGCTTTTCGCGTCGTCTTCCCCTCCTGCCAGACTTGAAGCGTCAACTTCCATCTTTTCCTTCATTTCTGGACCAGAATCTTCATTTTTTACTTCTTCAACCTCCTTTTCCTGCTTCTTCTCCTCTTCTTCTTTCTCCCTCGCCTTCACCGACGCCTTGTGGTACTTCTGTCGCGCTCTTTATATTTCACCATTTCACTTTTATACAAAAACCAATTTAACTTTTTTTAAAATAAATAAACAAATACAACCCACGTTTTAAGAGAGAAGGGAATTTTAGGTTTTAAAACAGTATTACCAAAAAGGACACTTTAATGAAAAAAAATTTAGATTATAAGTTAGATTTTCTTCTGAGCAAATCTTTGAGTCAACATATCACAAAATCTTGCTTTTTAGAAATAATTAAAAAATAGTTGGGGTTGGCACAACTGCGTTTGTCAATTTGATAAGGAAGTGATAAGACCGAAGAAAATTTTCCCGGGGCATTCAGCCGGCGACTTTCGACGTAATTGGTTTGAAAAAATCCTTTTTTACAATGACGAGTACTTACCGTTCACCGTTTTCGACGAGGTATTCTTCTTCGCAGATGCAGTATCTTTTTAGCGACGACAATAAGTTCATCACGTGGCGTAAACTTTGGATTCTTCTCGCAAAAGCTGAAAAGGTACGAGTAAATGCTGACCCACCCACTAAGGACAGTTTGAACTTTTTTTTTTGCCATCCTGCAGTCCTGGATTCGAACCCACCTCCTCTGGTGTGAGTCTTTGGCTCTGACCACTCATCCACCAAGGACAGTTGGTCCTTGTCATTTGCCACCCTTCATAATTCAGGATTTGAACCCAGCACCTCCATGGTGTGAGTCTTATACTCTGACCTCTCATCCACCAAGACAGTTGGGCCTTGTCATTTGCCACCCTGCATAATTCGAACCCAGCGCCTCGATGGTGTGAGTCTTTGACTTGACCACTTATTCACTAAGGACAGTTGTGTCTTGTCATATGCCACCCTGCATAATTCAGGATTTGAACCCAGCACCTCCATGGTGTGAGTCAGACACTCTGACCACTCATCCACCAAGGATAGGTCCTTGTCATGTGCCCTGCATATTCAGGATTTGAACCCAGCACCTCCATGGTGAGTCAGCTCTGACCACTCATCCACCAAGGACAGTTGGGCCTTTCATGTGCCACCCTGCATAAATTTGAACCCAGCACCTCCATGGTGAGTCAGATACTCTGACCACTCATCCACCAAGGACAGTTGGTCCTTGTCATGTGCCACCCTGCATAATTCAGGATTCACACCCAGCACCTCCAGTGTGAGTCTTTGTCTCTGACCACTTATCCACCAAGGGCAGTATTTGATTTTTAAGTTCCAACCCACTTTTTCACACATCTTCCAGGTACCACAATAATATTAAGAAATCTAAAAACTTTGTACACCCCCTCTTTTTTCAGTAAACCTGAAATTTCATTTATTTATTTTATTTTTCCCTTGTACTCAATTTTTAACTTTCATTTGGATTTATCAGACATTGTAGTGGTTTAAAATAACGTTTTTATCATAAAATCTTATTTGTTGAATATAATTTGAACTTTTTGACCCTGTTTGCGCATAGGGGGTCATATTATCTATTTCTATGATTATCTGAAGCAATTTGACGTTATTAATTATGTAATTTGAATTTTTTTAAATAACAATTAAAGATAAGGGGTATTTTTGTGCCTGTAAACGAAGGTCACCGTCTATCAGTTAAAGAAACTGAAGGCTCAGTGGGTTGGTGGTCAAAATTATTGACTCACCCCTTGGTTATTCTAGCTTGAGAACTGGTGCCCTGAGAGTCCCAGCCAGACCCTAAGCCCCTTCCTTAGTGGTCAAAAACATGGCAATATGGCAAAAGCCCCCGTATTTTCCTCTTTTTCAAAATTGTAGGTCTAATACTATAAACAAAAACTTTAAAAAGGTTATTATTATAATACTTCAGTTGTAATACAAAATTTATAAAAATTAAAATTTTTCTTTAAAGTAAAATATTGTTTTTTGTACTTTTGATTAAAAGAGGTCGTTCTTTTTAACGATGTGAACAAAAGTTAGGACGGTGTCGACTAAATAAATGGCACCTTCGATGACGCAGAGGCTCCCGACGGCGAAACCGACTTGTTTTTCAGTCGCTATCGGCTGGAAATGATTCATGTTTTGATATCCGGCCCAGTAGTGAAGTGCCACTCCGCCGACTGCGACAAAAAGTATCGTCCCAGTTATGTTCATTATTATGTCCTAAAAAAATTAAAAATAATTTATTCTTAATTAGGGAAAACGTACGACAACGCTCGCTTTATGTTTTGTCGTCCCAAAACAGAATGCCATTAGAATGACCGAAGTGTAGATAAAGTAGCCGACGAGGACGCCGAAGCGACAACTTCTGCCGTCGCATCTTTCTCCTCATTCAAATTCCACGTTCCTCCAATACCGAGGAATTGCCCAGAATAACCGTATCGGTATAAGAAGATTACAATGAGATTTATCACCTAAAACAAAACAACGAAAAATCGCTGATCTTCAGAGCAATAGACAAATAGCTTTGGGAGGGTATCACAATAAAAAATTTGCCTTTTTCGATGTTTAGATTTATTTATCAGGGCTGCAAAAAGCTAAAAATATTAGTAGTTTTCTTTTCTTTTCAATGTTCATCATACTACTTAAGCCCCAATAGTCTATCGAGCAATTTTCTAAAACCATCTTTGGTGGGTATTACAATAACTTTCTTTTGATCAACTTAAGTAATTTGAAACTTTCAGATTTACTTATCAACTGAAAAAACTTACCCATTTTATGACTTTAATAAAAATCGTAATTATAGTTTCCATTTCCATTTTTCTTTGATTTTTTGATGTCCCCCTTTTTTTTTTAATTCACCTGTCGCGTACAATTTTCCGAAACTATTTGAGAGATAACTGAAAACATATCTTATCTTCTTCACTTTTTGTTTTTTTAGTGATATTACTCATTACAGCCACACCTCATTTCTCGAAAAAAAATTGATTATGCCTTTAATCCGTCATTATTATTATTTTTAATTAACAAAATAATAATTAGTTAGGTATTAAATTGAGGGATTTTATGTTTAAAAAGACAGATTTGTTGCTTAAAAATTAATTTTTAGGCAATTTTTTACAAATAGCTATATCTGAGTCATTAGGACACATATTGCTCAATTTCCTGTGGGCGGTTCACAGAATGAACGATGAATAAAATTTGATTAGGTTTATCTTAGAAATTTTTTCAAAAAAAAAAAAAAAAAAAGGTTGGGCCTAGGAAGAGGCTTTTGCCATATTGCCATGGATTGATTCAGGGACCATGGAAGTTCTGCTTGAATGAGATTTTTTATTATATTATTTTTTTAATTAGACCCTTGGAGTGAACATAACCGACGAGCAGATCGCAGAGCTTGAACGACATGTCGAGAATTTGGACCTGAAAGCGGCCGCTGAAGAAGAAAAACGTACGCGCCATGACGTCATGGCGCACGTCCACGTTTACGCCAACCAATGTCCGACAGCGGCGCCGATCATCCATCTTGGAGCCACATCCTGCTACGTCGGCGACAACACCGTAAAAAATTTTTTTTTTATTTCATAAATTATATTTGTTTTTTAGGATATCATAATTATGAGAGACGCTTTGGACGTTATAATGCCGAAATTGGCCACTTGTATCCACCATTTGGCGAATTTCGCCGAAAAACATAGAGATGTCGCTACTTTAGGATTTACGCATTTACAGTAAGTTGAGCCTTTTACGTCCTATCACCATATTTGATAGTTTTTCCTGGGCAAAAATGCTTCTGAACTCCCCTGTGGTGTGAGTTTAGGACCATGATCACTCATCCACAAAGGAAATGAGGGCTGTAACATGCTTTTTTTTTGGTTTCAGGCCTGCTCAGTTAACGACTGTTGGTAAGCGTGCATGTATTTGGCTTCAAGACATGTTAATGGACGAAAGAGCTTTAAGACGTGTCAAAAGCGACCTTCGTTTCGAGGAGTCAAAGGAACAACAGGAACCCAAGCTTCATTTATGTCTCTTTTCAACAGTAAGTTTTCTTTTAAAATTTTCCACGATTTCACTTTTTTTTAGATGATGAAAATAAGGTCAAAGAACTTGATAGGCTTGTGACAAACTATGCTGGGTTCGAGTCTCCATTTTTGATCTGCGGTCAGACCTATACGAGGAAAGTTGATGTGGAAGTCGTTGGAGCTTTGTCCAGTTTGGGAGCTTCCGTTCATAAAATGTGCAGCGATCTGAGAATTTTGGCGAATATGAAGGAGATTGAAGAGCCATATGAGGCATCGCAGATTGGTTCAAGCGCCATGGCGTATAAAAGGAACCCGATGAGGAATGAACGTTGCTGTGCTCTCGCTCGCCATTTGATAACTCTTTTCTCCAACGCTGCTAACACAGAAGCAGTCCAGTGGCTTGAAAGGTCACTCGACGACAGCGCCAATCGCCGCATCACTCTCGCAGAAGCTTTCCTCTGCGCCGACGCCCTCTTAATCACCCTCATGAACATCCTTGAAGGCCTTGTAGTCTACAACAAAGTCATCGAGAAACACGTCAATGAAGAACTTCCGTTTATGGCCACCGAAAACATCCTAATGGCCATGGTCAAAAAAGGAGAAGATCGACAAGTAATGTTTCCTCACCTGTTTTTTCTTAACTAAAATTTCTTTACAGGAGTGCCATGAACGGATTCGTGTTCTTTCCCAACAAGCAGGAGCCCAAGTTAAAATGCTCGGATTACCCAACAATCTTGTCGACCTCATCAAAAAAGACCCCTACTTCGCTAAAATACTCCCAGAACTGGATCAAATCCTTAATCCGGTTTCTTTTGTCGGCCGTGCGCCCAATCAAGTAAGCTTATACTTATTATAAAAATAATTATTAATTTTCGTTTTCAGGTCTCGGAATTTTTAGCGCTCGAAGTCAGGCCTGTTCTCAAGCTTTACGCTGGAAAGATCATCGACCAACCTGTTATTTTGACCATATAAAAATCTATTATTATACAAGTTTTATCAATCAAATAAATGCTCTATATTTTTTAAAACAAAACTCTTAATTCTTTTTATTTCTTCACTACCTACAGGTTTCCCCAAATAGTAGTTTACATGTTATATTAATACCAAATAATAATAAAATTTTTGAAAAGCAATTACGAATACTAAATAATACGAATACTAAATATTAGGTAAGCAGTAAACAGGGAGTAATAATAATTAAAATGGTAGGTTTTAGTTTTTAAGTGACTTTCTTAGAAACATTTTAACTTTTTAACGCTCTGGGACACCCAGTATATTAAATCTATGATTATTGCTCTGAGACACCCAGCATACCATATTTATGATTTATTGCTCTGAGACACCCAGCATACCATATTTATGATTTATTGCTCTGAGACACCCAGCATACCATTTATGATTTATTGCTCTGAACACCCAGCATACCATATTATGATTTATTGCTCTGAGACACCCAGCATACCATATTAATGATTTATTGCTCTGAGACACCCAGCATACCATATTATGATTTATTGCTCTGAGACACCCAGCATACCATATTAATGATTTATTGCTCTGAGACACCCAGCATACCATATTAATGATTTTTGCTCTGAGACACCCAGCATACCATATTATGATTTATTGCTCTGAGACACCCAGCATACCATATTATGATTTATTGCTCTGAGACACCCAGCATACCATATTATGATTTATTGCTCTGAGACACCCAGCATACCATATTATGATTTATTGCTCTGATACACCCAGCATACCATATTTATGATTTATTGCTCTGAGACACCCAGCATACCATATTTATGATTTATTGCTCTGAGACACCCAGCATACCATATTTATGATTTATTGCTCTGAGACACCCAGCATACCATATTATGATTTGTTGCTCTGAGACACCCAGCATACCATATTTATGATTTATTGCTCTGAGACACCCAGCATACCATATTTATGATTTATTGCTCTGAGACACCCAGCATACCATATTTATGATTTATTGCTCTGAGACACCCAGCATACCATATTTATGATTTTTGCTCTGAGTCACCCAGCATACCATATTATGATTTGTTGCTCTGAGACACCCAGCATACCATATTTATGATTTATTGCTCTGAGCACCCAGCATACCATATTTATGATTTATGAGCTATTACAGCATTACTTCATATACTCAAAGGCTAAGGTTACATCAATTCGGGACACCCAGTATACAACACCTATGATTTATGAACTACCCTGTATAAGCTTTCATAATTATTTATTTCATTCTTACACAAATTCTGGAGGAGTTATTCAAAGCTTTTTTGTTTTGAATTTTTTTTTTGGCGCCTTTGATTACGTCATGTTCCTTATCAAAAGAAACAGCTGTCAGCTTATGTGTCAACGATCGGTTTGATAACAGTTTGTTGTTGTTTATTTTTAAAATTTTCTACACTTTTTATCCTATTAACTATAAGTTTTAATTTTTTTTAAATGTCCTCCAAACGTTTTTCAAACGTCCAGACGTGGGAATGCGAAGACCATTGTATGTCTTTAGATCATGGTAATCTGATAACTTCAACCATCGCTGAGCTTTCGCTTAGCGATATTCAAGTCGCCCATTTTTTACGAGAAACTTGCAGGAATTTGGAAGGGTATGTACCATTTATCGGGTGTGCTTTGCGGTATTTATCTTTTCAACCTTTGAATCTACAGGTTCGTGATTCATCGGGAAGGACAGCACTTCATGTCGCCAGTTCTATCGGGCGAAATCAACTTTGCATTTGGCTCATATCCTCCGGTTCTGACCCTAACAGCAAAGATCAAGAATCTGGCTCAACTCCTCTCCATCGTTCCATCTATCATGGACATATCGACACCTCAATCATCCTCAGCAAAGTAAACCATTTTTTTAAACAAAAGATGTTTTCTAACAGCATTTACAGCATGGAAGCAGTTTAACCATTGTAAACAATGAAGGCCTCACTCCTCTTAACTTACTCAACATCGACATCACCAAAAATATCCGTTTGGCGCTGAATATGCCGTGTCAAGTCTACGTCTGGGGCACCAATTTCAACTACACCCTCGGAACAGGGACAAACGACCCTAAAAAAAGTCCAGAATGCTTGGAATTCTTCAAGAAAAACTTTACATCCATAAAACAAGTATTATTCTTGGTAAAGTCAGAAAAAACTAATTTTTAGGTGTGTATGGAAAAATTCCATTCGGTATTTGTGACCGCATTTCAGACCGTTTGGGTCTGCGGTCAAGGAGAAAGGCTTGGAGTCGGCAAAGATTTACTTCTTTTACCATCGGAGATGTTAACCAGGGGTGAACCTTGCGAACAAGCCGCCATCGCCATGAACCACACAGTTATTCTTCTCACCAACGGAACTGTAATAATTAAATCTTCAGTTTTCCTAATAAAAAAATTAGGTTTTAGCCTCTGGACAGAATAAACATCACCAACTGGGCATCCTACCTTATTCCTCATCGACAAACCATCTTAAATACGTCAACTTATCCAACGCCAAATGGATCGGACAAATCAAAGGGATAGGAGCTGCGAAATTTCATAGTTTATTTTACAACGAAAGAGGAATACTCGTTTGTGGTTTTAACGGCGGCCAATTAGGTTGCAAAGCTGCAGATAATTTCATCACTCTTCCATCACTTGTATGTCATTTAAAAAAATTATATTTTAATTTTTTTTTCTAGTTATCGATTCAACTTAAAAAATATGTAAATATTACAAATGTTGCCACAAGCGATGGATGTATCACGTACGCTTTGGATTCTGGCGACATATTCATCATCCATCAGTACCAATATAAAAGAATAGCGACAAAGTTGTCTCTTTTTATTATTATTTTTAGTATAAAATTATTTTAGGCAAAAAATATTGAAATTGTGCTGTACTGGAGGGCTCTTGGATGTTGAAAACGCTGAAAAAGAAGAACTTCGTGTGGCCTTTTTGACTGCAAAAGGTTCTATTTATATTTGGCAGCAAAATAATTTGTTGAAGTAAGTCATCTTTGTTTTGTTTGGACTAAAATAATTTTTTTTCCTTAGGTGTGACTTTGAAATTGGAAGAAGTCTTTTGGTGCATGATTTTCATATGAATTCTCATGTTTGCTGGTGGTGACTAGAAGAGGCGAAGCTTATTCGGCCGAATTGAATGCTCAGGCGAAGCAGATTACATAAGAGACAAATATGATATTTTTGATTCGAGTATTTCGTTGAATATCGCCAAATTGTCGAATGTGCATAGAGCGGTTGCTATTTCAAGCGATCCTTCGGGAAAAAACTATTCCGTCATTCAGGTTTTTACTGTTTATTACGTTTTTTTTAACTTTCTCAAAGAGATTTATTACCCTCTCCTTATGGTTTTGAGAGAGTCAACGATGAAGAAAATTAATGGTCATTGTTGACCGTTGGTTTCCTGTGGTTTTTTTCTGAATCTGGGAGTTTTTCCTCCATTATTTTCCCAAGAAACACACTTTTTATGCTTTTCCTTGGTTTTTCTGCCAAGAAACCCTTTTTTAATTGTTTTTTAGGTGTTTTTGTGGTTTTTTTTGGACATTTTGGACTTTTCTCTCCTTTGAGAAAGTTTTCTTTGGGGCAGGTTTAGACAGTACTTAAACTTAATATTTTTTTTTATAGACTCATCCTTCAAATGCATTAGAAAACGTTCCTGTTGTAAGCAACATAAAATTTAACCATGAACTAAAATTATTATTGAACGAATCGACTGAAAATGATTATTTACATGATATTATTATTCAGGTAGTATTTTATATTTGCTAACCAGTATTTTTAGCGCTCAATTTTGTATCCCCTAAATAATGAGTCTTTTTAGGTGAAAAATCAAAGTTTTCCTGCCCATAGATTTATTCTAGCATCCCGAGGATGCGACATCGCATTTCACAATGAAAATTTCATCCAAATAAAAAACGCAGAGGCCATAATTTTCAACGAGTTTTTAAATTTTATCTACACTGGAGACTGCGACCTTCTTAAAGTTGGCCCTTGCCCTGAATAGTACGTTTTTTAAGATGAAAACATAAATTTTAAATTTAATTTTAGTTTTAAAAATCTGACTGAAAATCCTTTGTCGTTGTTAAAACAACTGTCTGTAGAATATGGGATTAAATCGTTGACATCTAGACTTCAGAACTTGAGGTAATTTTTTTGTTTTTATTTAAAAACTTAAAATTATAATTATTTTAGTTATTTGGATGGACTTATTTTGAAAGGAGAAAGTGATGTAGAAAATCAAGATGATATTAAATTTGATAGAAAACTTTTCCCTGAATTGTATGATGTAGAATTTGTTTCTGAAGAAGGAAAAAGTTTCCCAGCTCACAAATGTATTTTGGCTTCATCTTTAGACTATTTTAAAGCCATGTTTCTGTCCGGCTGGTCCGAGGTAAAACTTTAACTAATTTTAACTAACTAACCTCACTAACTAACCTAAACTAAGGATTCCCCCAAAATGTTCTTATTCATTTTTATTTCAGACTAAAAAAAGGCCAATCATAAACTTCCATTGTTCCTCATCTATTTTGGAGAATTTCATCGAATTTATTTACACAAAGCGGATAGCGAAGGATCTTTCAAATGATATCGATGCTATAATGAGACTTTTGAAGGTTTCTGATCAATATCTGGCCACAACTTTAAAAGAAGAATGCGAAATGATGCTCTGCGCTTTGTTGAATTTGCGGAATTGCATTTCGATATTACAAGTCGCTGATATGTTCAACGCATTTCAACTTAAAAAATCGACGTTGGAATTCATTTGTCTTAATTTTAACGCTATTCTTGAAAATAGGTAAATATAAGTTGTTTTATGGATACAAAACTCTGATTTTCCTGTTTGGTTTTTGGACGACCTTGGAAAACCTCCGAAAATCCGGTCTAAACGCGTTAATGCTTTAAAAAAACTTGAAAAACTTCTAAAAATCTTTTCTGAATTTGGGCAACGATAATTGTTCACTCTTATAAATTTTTTCTTCTTTTTAGGCAATTAGAAGCTCTTGATATTAGTATTTTAAAAGAATTAAAAGAATATTATTTGAGTCACAATCGAGTGAAATTTATGGACAGAAAAATTTCTCCTTGTAAACCCTTGTACAAAGAAGTGCACAATTTCATAACTTCCAGTAAGTATCTAGGGTTGTTGCGATACTTGCGATATATCGGAATATCGATATTTTCCTTCCGATATATCGGTTCATCCGATATTTTCCTTCCGATATATCGGTTCATCCGATTTTCCTTCCGATATATCGGTTCATCCGATGTTTTCCTTCCGATATATCGGTTCATCCGATTTTCCTTCCGATATATCGGTTCATCCGATATTTTCCTTCCGATATATCGGTTATCCGATATTTTCCTTCCGATATATCGGTTCATCCGATATTTTCCTTCCGATATATCGGTTCATCCGATATTTTCCTTCCGATATATCGGTTCATCCGATATTTTCCTTCCGATATATCGGTTCATCCGATATTTTCCTTCCGATATATCGGTTCATCCGATATTTTCCTTCCGATATATCGGTTCATCCGATATTTTCCTTCCGATATATCGGTTCATCCGATATTTTCCTTCCGATATATCGGTTCATCCGATATTTTCCTTCCGATATCGGTTCATCCGATATTTTCCTTCCGATATATCGGTTCATCCGATATTTTCCTTCCGATATATCGGTTCATCCGATATTTTCCTTCCGATATATCGGTTCATCCGATATTTTCCTTCCGATATGTCGGTTCATCCGATATTTTCCTTCCGATATATCGGTTCATCCGATATTTTCCTTCCGATATATCGGTTCATCCGATATCGGAAGGAAGTCCATATCGAATCAACCCTATTTTACCTTTATTTGACACAAAATTTTTTTCTAGGCGTCTATTTGGAAATGCCTGAATTAGTGCCAATCTCTTCACCTGAGGCGAGGTCACAAAATAAGAAAAAAACGCCCAAAAAGCAAATTATTGAAAAAGAAACTATTGAAAAAATAAGTTCGAGTATAAAAGAAATAGAAATCGAAAAAGTCGAACCTGCTAGTCCAAGTGATTTTTCGATTTATGGAAGTCCCGAATACACGAAAGACTTCCCTTCCTTTGGATCTCCACATAAAACATTGTAATGTTTTTATTAATTTTTGTTTATATTAATAATCTTTTTTAGTCGCGACAGACGGAAATTTATCTGTCATCCGTTTAACACGCCATCACAGAAAGAGAGGAAGAGAAATAATTCAAAATCGGAGACAGAAGAAATCAAATCGCCTCCAAAAACTGAAAAAGTTTGGGCCACCATCGCTCCTATCGTTAGGTAAAAAAAAAAAAGAAAGAAAATTCTTTAACTTCAATTTTTTTTAATTCAAAATTTTAGCGAAATTCAAAATGAACCATCCGTCAAAATGTCGGATATAATTGCTTCTGAAGAGCGAAGGAGGTCAAATTTGTTGAAAATCAAATCGAAACCGTTCGAGCTTACTCAGATGGAAGATTCTGCGATGGAGGATCTTCTCAATTTTTACAGCGCTTCTCAGGTTTTCGACGAAAAAATCACCGTCGGAAGAGTCGTCACCGAAGAACTCGCTCAACCTTCTTGGATAAGATCTCAAACATTTTCCCTTAAAATTTAAATTAGGTATAGTACATACCTAAAAATATGTAAATATTATTTATTGTATTATATAAGTAATATATGTATTAAAATTAATCTAATTAATTGAAATATCATTTTATTCATTCCTTCAATCCAGATGGTATATGGAGAAAATTCAGAACTGGGAAAAAAACGTAAAAAACGCAAACTGTACCTAGTGTAAAAAGTTAACTTCGCGGTATTTTTTAAATTGTACCGCCAAAAACAAATTGAATCTCAGACTCATGTCGGCCGTGGAGTTATCAGCTGTCACTTCCACCCACTGGGCGGCGCAGTGTCGAAATTATTTTGCGTTGTTTTGTTTTTGTGTGATATATCCGTGAAGTTCGTTTACCCTTAAAAACGGAAAGTTCGTCCGTTTTTTTATTATCGATTCTTTAAAAGAACAACAACCTTTTATTACTTTGCCCCCATTTTATTTTCAAATCGTACCCTTTTCCTCTCAAAATTCAACCCCGCCTTTTTAATTTACATCGGGCCGGATGACCTTCCGCCGCCTTTTTTATTCATTTATTTTCCTCAAATTACATCTATAATTCTTGAGAAACCGTAAAAATCCGCCATAAACCCTCGTGAAATTAAAAAACCCTTTTTATGGGAAATTCCTCTCAGTTTTTCACGTGATTCTCCATTTTTTTCATAGTCAACCTTGGAATGATTTGAAGGTGAGTTTGTCTCATTTGAATTTTTTTGAGGGTCATATTTAGACCTAATTTATGACCCTCTGCTTGTTATTTTTTTGTCCTTTTCGATTTTTTAGGTTTTATTTTTCCTTGTGTTCGTACCACCACCACCTGTTGATTTGGCGCCAAATCCCGGCTTACTTTTGATTAACAATCTTATCTATAAGTTACTGATAAGAAGGGCCTTAAAAATGATATTATTTTTTTGACTTTTTATTCTTATTTTTCTATGCGTGTATCTATTATCTCTTCGCACTCAAATTTGTTCAAGTTTTTTATTCAAGTTAAAAGTTTTTTTTTAAGAAAAACGACGGGTTTCGGGTAATCCAGAGTTATTGTTATGAGTGTATTCTTAAGCTATAAATTATGAATACGAGTATGAATATGATCAAAATTGTCAGTATTTAGAGGTGCCCAATATTCCAAGTTCCAGCTCGATCGGACGTTTCTAACTCCAGAAAAAAAATCCCTATTTTTTCGCCTCAGGAGCCATGGTTCTGCGTGGTTAATTTTTCCCAAATAATTTTACTCTAATACCCTCAATAACGGTTTTATTGGTTTCATTCATATTTACCCTTTATTTTCTCAATATAATGTTATTGATACCCTTGGTTTTTGATTGCATTTTTTGTTTAGTTAACTGATTGTTTTTTTTTTTTTTAAGGCTTGTCCTGCAAGAACTATTTTTTTTGGCGTCGCCATTGAGGTGCTAGATGATCGAGGATGAAGCAAACGGAAATGTCATCCCGTCGGTCCAAGTTCATGTTATTCCGATCAGGATCGAAGGCGAGGGAGAGACGTCGCCACCGAGGTCCCCTCAGCGAATTTCAAGTTCTCCTTCAAACGGCGGATTCACAACCCCTGAACACAAAAGAAAACACAACGATTTCGAAAGTAACACCTTTTTTATATTTTTGTAAAGAGTTTTCGGAGACCATTTAATTTAATTCTTCTATTTTTTAGACAAGAAATTGAACCGTGGAATATCGAGGGCAACTGACAACGTCAATATTGTCTCACAAGCTCGATCTTCAATTCTCGAAGCCTATTGTGATCAAGATTATTTTATAGAAACCCAATTTATACTTTCGCTCTTCCTGATATTAATAGCTTCGATGGTAAAGTTCTTTGATTGTATTATGAAATTTTACCTTCTGTTTTAGATGATTTTAAAAATTTTCTTGTGAAAGACTTGATTGCTGTGTCGACACAGAATTCGTTGGAGCAGACGAACCGGTTAAACTGGTGGACGAATTACTGTCAGAGGTTGTATCCGTTGTCTACGAGCGGAGATGGTAACTGCCTTCTTCATGCTGCATCTTTGGGGATGTGGGGGTTCCATGATCGCCTTCTGACTCTTCGGAAAACCCTCCATTGTTATCTGACGCAGTCGCCTAGAAAAGAGGCCCTCTGGAGACGATGGAGGCGCCAGCAACATCTCCTAAATGCCCAAGCTGGACTCGTCTATTCAGAAGTCGAATGGCGCCAAGAATGGAATGCTATCGTCAACATGGCCTCTTCCGAACCCCGTCTTCGCCGATTAAGCGTCCAAAGGTATATCCGCCAGCTTCTCAAGGTTTTATTATTTATATTTTAGCGAACCTGGCTCTGAATCTTCTCCTGGTGCTATCTACGAAAGCCTTGAAGAAATCCACGTTTTAGCTTTAGCTCATGTTCTCAAACGACCAATCATTGTTGTCGCTGACACAGTTCTTAAGGTAAACCTTATTCTGATCAAATGTTATATAACGACTTTTTGAAGGATATGAACGGTGATGATTTGGCTCCGATACCGTTTGGAGGTATTTATCTTCCTTTGGAGTGCCATTCAAGCGAGTGCCATCGTTCTCCCTTACTTTTGGCGTACGACGGAGGGCATTTTTCTGCCTTAGTTTCCATGGATACTCCTGCCAGTGGTAATAAATTTGTTATTTTTTCGCCAAATTTTGAGTTATTTTGCTCTAAAATCTATTAAAATTGACCTGAGACACCAATTTTTTTTAACTTCACTTATTTTTTTCCCAAGGAATCCAACTATAACAAATTCGGAGAGATGAATCACCCGTTTTCAAAGCTCCTCTCGGCGGCAAAATGCTTTTCTCAGTGTGATAGTTAGAGAGATAGTTAGAGATGGCAAGCAGTATTAAGATTTATTTATAGGTTTTTGGTGATAGTTGGACTTGCCAATTGAGGGGGGGGGGGGGGAGGAATAAAAAAGTTTCTTTGTTTGTTTGATGATCGTGGATAATCCAGAAAAAATTATGCTTTTTTTTTACATACATATTTTTATTAATTTTCAAAAAATTGACGTACAAAAAAGTTTGTCCCTCTTTTAATTTATTCTTTATTGGCAATGGAAGTTCTTAAACATTTTAAACTTAAATAATAATAGAATCTTATTTATTATTTTGTCAGGACTACGACCTGCGATTCCGCTGACTGATATGCAAGGCGACCTCCTCCCTATACAGTTCAGCATCGACCCAGATCCAGGTAACAACGGAAACAACGAAAGCGACCCCGTCGAATTAACCCGCGCAAAACGTTTCCCTACTCGACTCTTATCTAGACGTCATCAATATCGAACCAAACGTAAAATTCCTTTTTTTTATTTTCTATTTTTTCACATATCTTTTCAGTTGATTCCACCTCAAGACGAATCGAAAAACGGACTTTTCGGAAGCATCGGCCGTTCTGTCGGTCTCAAGCTTAAAATGAAATCCTTCGAAATAACTCTCAGAGAAACTCAAAGTCTTTTTATGCGCTTTACTCAATTTAGACAAAAAACCGGAATATCATGAAGTGATGATCAAAACTATTTGGACACCGCCAGAGAAAGGTTTCAGTTAATGGAGAACAACAAAGGGGTAAGTCGCATGTTAAAATAATTTTTTTTCCCTTACTGTCAAAGTTTTGTAATCTCTATTCCAACTTTTGTAATCAGTAATCACATTTTAAAATGTACTTTTTGCTTTATCACTAAACTGATAAATGTGATGATAAAATTAGCTTTAGATTTGACATATTTCCTTTTTAGATAACTTCCAAGTAGGCCGATTTAGCACTCACTTACTAAAAAGCTATTTTTTTTTGGTGTTGGATTATTTATTTTAGTAATGGATTTTAACTGCACGTTTGTCTTTTCCTTCGCCCTGATTTAACGTAGGTGATATGACAGGAATACTGTACGGGCGAAGGAGGTTTGAGATACAACGCTGGGAAATCTCAGTTTTATACAGAAGTCGATCAGGAATCCCACGATAAAATAAGCCAGCTTACGCCGGTGAAGGCGCCAGCGAATGACGACCCTACGACCCTCTACCTCTCCAACTCGACTTTCTACGAAACTAGTCAGCTTTGTCGGACTCCCGAATGTAATTTCTTCGGAAACCCAATCACCGATAATTACTGCTCGAAATGTTTCAGCGATAACAAAGATAACTGTTAGTACAAAACAGGGGTGCTACATTTTCGTTACCATTTTTATTTTTTCGTGTGTTTAATGTCTCACCCAATTTTCTTTTTAAGTCAGGCTTTTTGGTCAAAATGAACTGACATTTTTAAGAATCAAAAATCCCACCTTTATCACTAAAAAAAAGGCCTAATTTTAATGATCACATTTATTAGTTTTTAATTTTTAGGTTTATTAAATATTTTTAACTATTAGAATCCCCCCCTTTGTTAAAAAAAAAAAGTATTTTAATAAAAAATCAAATATTTTGCCCTGTGGGTTGAATTTATTTTAGTACTGAATTCTAGTTTGTACTTAATTTTTTTGGCACTTACATCACAGACTAGTCATTTTCAAGACTAACATTTTCTCCCGATGTGCCAAAACTGCATTTTTTTTAAATTAAAAAACCGGTGTTTTGAGAGTTTTAAAAGTTGTTGTGCCATTTAAAGTTACCCTATTTTAAAATTTGTTAATGTTGAAAAATGTGTAAATTTTTTTTTTTTGTCGATGTATACTTTTTGAAATAAAATTAGTTTGTTTTATGAATTTTATTGTCCGATTGCCAAATTTATTTTATGATTTTTATTGTCCGATTGCCACAATTTTGCGTCGGGAGGTAAAGTGTCTTCAGCGATGACGGTATCGATGTTGTTGGACAAAATGATTTGCCAGATTCGTCGACAAGGTCGATTGTGATGATTTCTGGTTCTTCTTTCCCACTCTGACCCTTTAAAAATAAAATAAATAAAATAATAATTTTTTTAAAAAGTTCAAGAAGCTACCTCAAGTTCTTTGACATCATCTTCATCCGAGGAATCGATAATTATCTGCAAGAAAAAAGTTAAACGAAAACAAAATTTAGGACACTTCTTACCTTTTTGTCATTTTCCGAGGCTTCCAGACTTTCCAAACGTATTGTCTGTAGTCTATTACATCCATCACTACCAGTTTATATCTAAAAAAAAAAATAGTAACTTTATAAAATTGAACCGTTTTTCACCCACATAAATCGAGAATATTCGCTTGGTTTTCGGACGTTATGTTCTGAGCATAAATGCTGAGTTAAGGAATTCCCTCTGGTGTACGACTTGTCACATAAATGGCAGCAGTAGCGACCGACTTTTTTCATATCCGAGTGATCCTTAATATAATTTGAATAAAAATAAATGTTAAAAATTGGTTTTTACTTGATAAAAATGCCTCGTGAGAACTGATTGAAGTTACATTTGAAATTACAGTCGGGTTCGTTGCAAGAAAGCTCGGTAAATTTATTTCAGTGTGGCTAACAATGTGCTGCCGGAGATCAGAATAAGTTTTACATCTGTAATAATTATATAGGGTTGATTCTATATGGCCTTCCTTCCGATATATCGGAAGGAAAATATCGGATGAATCGATATATCGGAAGGAAAATATCGGATGTACCGATATATCGGAAGGAAATATATGGAAACCGATATATTGGAAGGAAAATATCGAAAGAAAAAATATATCGGTAAGGATAATCGGAAAAAATATCGGATGAACTGATATATCGGAAGGAAAATATCGATGAACCGATATATCGGAAGGAAATATCGGATGTACCGATATATCGGAAGGAACATATCGGATGGAAAATATCGGATGAACCGATATCGGAAGGAAAATATCGAAAGAAAAAATATCGCAATATCGGTAAGGAATATCGCATCGGATAAAATATCGGATGAACTGATATATCGGAAGGAAAATATCGGATGAACCGATATATCGGAAGGAAAATATCGGATGTACCGATATATCGAAGGAACATATCGGATGGAAAATATCGATGAAGCGATGTATCGGAAGGAAAATATCGAAAGGAAAATATCGCAGTATATCGGTAAGGAATATCGCATCGGATAAAATCGGATGAACTGATATCGGAAGGAAAATATCGGATGAACCGATATCGAAGGAAAATATCGGATGTACCGATATATTCGAAAGGAATATCGGATGGAAATATCGGATGAACCGATATATCGGAAGGAAATATCGGATGTACCGATATCGTAAGGAACATATCGGATGGAAAATATCGGATGAACCGATATATCGGAAGGAAATATCGAAAGAAATATCGCAATATATCGTAAGGAATATCGCATCGGATAAAATATCGGATGAACTGATATATCGGAAGGAAAATATCAGATGAACCGATATATCGGAAGGAAAATATCGGATGAACCGATATATGGAAGGAAAATATCGGATGAACCGATATATCGAAGGAAAAATCGGATGCACCGATATATCGGAAGGAACATATCGATGAACTGATATAAAGGAAAATATCAGATGAACCGATATATCGGAAGGAAAATATCGGATGAACCGATATAGGGAAGGAAATATCGGATGAACCGATATATCGGAAGGAAAAATCGGATGCACCGATATCGAAGGAACATATCGGATGAACCGATATATCGGAAGGAAAAATATCGAAGGAAAAATATCGCGATATTCGGTAAGGAATATCGTATCGGATAAAATATCGATGATCGGAAGGAAAATATCGGATGTACCGATATATCGGATGGAACATTTCGGATGAACCGATATATCGGAAGGAAAATATCGGATGAACCGATATATCGGAAGGAAAATATCGAAAGGAAAATATCGCGATATATCGGTAAAGAATATCGTATCGGATAAATATCGCGATATATCGGTAAAGAATATATCGGATGAAAATATCGGATGATCGGATAAACCGATATATCGGAAGGATATATCGGATGAACCGATATATCGGAAGGAAAAATATCGGATGCACGATATATCGGAAGGAACATATCGGATGAACCGATATATCGGAAGGAAAATATCGAAAGGAACGATATATCGGAGTATCGCAACAACCAAAAATACCTATATGAACAAAGTTCACAGCAAAAATGTCTTTCTGGATTATGCCTATATTTTATGTGTCGTTTTAAAATAGCAGGAGTATGACAAGTCATTCCGCAGTATTCGCATTATAATGATGAACATGTTGCCTCATATGGTCCCTCAGCAGTCGCTCATTCGGAAGACAACTGAAGCAGTAGCTACACTGAAAACTTTGCTCTAATTGATTTATAAGAAAAAAAAAATTCTAAAAAGTATCAAACCGTCGACTGGAAGCTGGCGGTGGCAGTGATCTGAGAATTTTGTGTTTGTGGCGAAACAGCTTCCACACTGAGGGCAAGCGATTTTCTTATCCCACATGTGTCCTCACGTGATCCAGAAGTTTACTTTTTTTTCCTGCTGAAACCTTACAGTCTTTCCATTTGCATAAATATTTACAGCCAGGCTTCTCATTAAGAGATCCCACATGAATATAAGAGATGTGATCTATAATCTCTTTGATGCCTGGAAATTCCTCACTGCAAGAACTCCAAAAGCAGATGATGGATTCAATCTGCTGAGAAAATAAAGAAAAAGTTTCTTCCTCTGTAAATGTACAAACCTAAAACATCTTTAGAAGCATCAAATCAACCAATTTTAAACTTACAGGTAACTGTTTCTCATTCATAAATGCTAATCCTTTGGCTTTTAAAATCGTATGGTACCCATGAAATTTGACATGTCGAGTAATTGATCTGAATCTTTTGAGGTGAAAGAACAGTTTTCCAACCACAAACATAGACGGCTAAAAAGGAAGTTAAAAAAAAACTAAATTAAGAAAAACAAGTTTACAGTTTCCTTCATATTTTTATTTCGAGATCTGGCAAATGAGAGGAGACGTGATCGTAGAAGGAGCTTTCTTCAGGAAAGAGGCTCGAGCAATTTTTCCAGGAACAAGAAAGAGAAATTTTGTTTTTAGGTTGTTTAGCCATCTAAAAACCGCGTAAATTTGTTGAATGAGAAGACTTTTTGGTTGTACCTCAAAGTTTTATCATTTCCGTCAGAATCAGGAGCTGTGTTGATTTGTTTTCTTTTGATGATAAGAAGTATCACTTATCAGCGAGAACGCAGGTTGAGTAAGAAGAAGGATTACATTAAATTTCCCTTGTTTTTCTGGTAGATTAGGTTTTGGTCGAAAATCCTCTGTAATTTGGGAATGAGGTAGCTTTCTGCACAAAGGAAAACTCTACTGGTAGCTTAGTACCAAAAGTATGGTGACAAACGTGAACTGGAAGAGAGGATTTGCGTTTTTAGGTATCAGGATGAAGTCAACCAATAGAAATCATTCGAGAATTGGTACCAGAGCTATCACTAGCACTAGTACCTAGCACCAGAGCAACTAGCTAGTAACTACACGAATAGTAACTATCACCGCTAGCAAGCAGCTGTAGAACTAGCAGCGCAGCTGTAGAACTAGTTGCGCAGCACTAGCAATAGCCCTAAAAGCCTCATGCTTCCTCAGTTTTTTTTCTCTCCCTCACCCCCTTGACGCTCTCTCGATATTTCAGCAAAGCCCTTTTAATCAAATTTTAAGAGATTTCCTTGGGTTTTCGGCCTTGAACCCACGTTTTTAAGTGTTTTTAAGTTTTTGACCGAGAATCGAGGCTTCTTCAGTAGTTTTTCATCCTATAAATACCATAATTTCATGCAATTTCTGCACTAGCAATAGCCCCTGCGCTAGCACCAAGCAATGTCCACACTACGCCGGATGATGCCAGCCGGTCGGCACAGCGGTTCGATTCGGCTTGTAAAACTACGTCCCTTCATTTTAAAATTTGGGGGGTCAGTAAGCGCTACGTGATGACGTAGCATGCAGCACTATATCTCTGCAGCATAGTAGCATGCAGCACTATAATCTCTGCAGCATAGTAGCATGCAGCACTATAATCTCTGCAGCATATAGCATGCAGCACTATAATCTCTGCAGCATAGTAGCATGCAGCACTATAATCTCTGCAGCATAGTAGCATGCAGCACTATAATCTCTGCAGCATAGTAGCATGCAGCACTATAATCTCTGCAGCATATAGCATGCAGCACTATAATCTCTGCAGCATAGTAGCATGCAGCACTATAATCTCGCAGCATAGTAGCATGCAGCACTATAATCTCTGCAGCATAGTAGCATGCAGCACTATAATCTCCAGCATAGTAGCATGCAGCACATAATCTGCAGCATAGTAGCATGCAGCACTATAATTCCATAGTAGCATGCAGCACTATAATCTCCAGCTAGTAGCATGCAGCAATAATCTCCAGCAGTATAGCATGCAGCACTATAATCTCTGCAGCATAGTAGCATGCAGCACTATAATCTCTGCAGCATAGTAGCATGCAGCACTATAATCTCTGCTGTATAGAACTATGCAGAACTATAATCTTGCTGCATAGTAGCATGCAGCACTATAATCTGCAGCATAGTAGCATGCAGCACTATAATCTCTGCTGTATAGAACTATGCAGAACTATAATCTCTGCACATAGTAGCATGCAGCACTATAATCTTTGCAGCATAGTAGCATGCAGCACTATAATCTCTGCCGTTTTTCTACGGATTTTCATGCCATTTTGAGCCAAGAGCCCTAGAGAGAGGGGAGAAAAGTATGATAAAAAAAATTCAATCTTTATTTCTCAGCTCCATTTTGACCCAAAGGCCTCCAATAGGTTTATTTGTTATAACGCTGGCCGGCGAATTTTTATTGGTTCTTTATTCTTATTACTGGGTTTCAAATTATATTTCAGAAGAATAGATGAAATCAAAAGCGTCAAAGATATTTGAGCGAATCTCATACCTGAAAGAGAAAACAATAAAAAAGACAAAATTTAGGCGTGACTTGCCAATACAAATGCGCGGTCCCTGTCCGAAAGGCATCATAATGTCAGGATGATTTCCATTGGCGAATCTTTCAGGGTTGAAGACTTTCGGGTTTTCGAAGTATTTTTCGTCATAATGAAGCGCCCTGCATGGCACGATCACTTCTGTCCCGACGGGAATTTCATAATCCTCGATTTTGTACGGCTTCTCACAAACGCGTTTGATAACTCCTAGGACTGGGTACATCCTGCTGGTTTCTAAAATTTAATTTAGAATCTGAAAACTGAATGATATTACCATGTATGATCCATTGTAAGTATTCGATTTCTTTAAGGGCTTCATAGGTAAACCCGTTTGTTTTCACAGAGGCTTCTATTTCATCACGAAGTCTTGTCTGAATTTTTTGATTTTTCGCAAGCTCGTAGAGAGCGTATGAAGCGGTCCCGCCTGTCGTGTCGTGTCCGGCAAAGAAAAACGTGAAAATATGTGCAGCGATTTCGATTTCCGACATTCCTACGAAATAATCAAAATGGCCGATCAATAAAGAACGTTACCTTCAACTTGTTTAACTTCTCCATTTTTGCATTTGATGAGGAACTCGAAGAAGTCGTCGCTTTCATAATTTGATTTGCTCCTTTCCTCCAGGACGTCTTTAACCAGATTGGTGAAGAGATGGGTATTTTTTTCGTCACCCGACTTCATTTTGAAGAAATCGTAAATTTGCGGATGGAGGTAGTAAAGAAGAACTTTTAACTTTCGAGCCATTGAAGGAAAATTCGTTTTTTCTGATGCTGTGTGAAATACGTCTTTTTTATCTAAACTAATGCCGATAAAACTTTTAGTAATTATATCCATGGTTATTCCGTATAGTTTTAACTCTAAATTGACGTCTTCATTATTTTGTGCCATTTTTGAAAACGCTGTGGTCGAACTTAAACAAATTTTTGTAATCTCTTCAGTCATTTTTTTGATCCTCTTCGGCGTAAACAAATGTGAAAAAGCCGTCCTCAAAGGCTTCCAACCTTCAGAAAATTTCATAAGAAAGAGCGATTTTCCGAGTTCGTCAGTCCGTTAAAATCTGAAAATCGTGAACGGTCGGGAAAAGATTCGAAATCTTTAATAAAAACGTTTTTGATAAGTTCGGCGTCTTTAACTAGAAGAATGGGCTTCCAGAAGAAATAATACCGCCGAATTTACCCTGGATCCTTTTATAACATTCTTCGGCAATGTCCGCTTCGTTAACTGTGCCGGATAAAAAGACGGGAGAGAAGTTACCAAAGATCGAAGTCGCTTTCCATTCTTCGACACCGTGGCGTCGCCAGTAAGAGAAGCGACGCTTAAGAAAGTAGAAGATCAAACCGAACAAAATACACAGAAGAGTAACGAACAGAGCCATCTCTTACACGAGACTAATCTACAATGACTTTTCAGTTTTCAAATTAATGTTTAGATACTGGTTTCTCAAGGTCGAGGTCAATCATTAACTCCCACCCGAATAGCTACAAAAGCCGTCTGAGACAGATCTCTCCTCACCACGTTTCCTTCACTTCCTGCAGCGACAGGAGTCGGCAATCGGGGAGGAAGAGAGGAGGTTAAGAATTTTATGTTTGTAACTTGCTTTGTCATTCTTTTAGTCTATTTATAGGCTAGGTTAATGACTACTGTATTTTCCATTTATCTTATCGGAATGGATGTAGGCAAATAAAATATTTTCGTCGTTACGAAACTATTTCGACGCCCTCTAAAGGCAGACGATTCGAGTTTTTTTTATGCTAAATTTCTTTCACACTGGGTCGATTCATTCTTGAACCAAAGCGATTCAAATTGCTTGCGATCGGGAAGGATGTATTTTAGGACTTTCGCACACGGTCCATATATAATGGTTCAGACAGACATTTGAAGTTCCTTGCGTTTGGAGATTTAAGTTCCTTCCCGAACGCACGGGATCGAATCGTCCCCTAAGACGAATTGAGCGATTCAAATTGCTTGCGATCGGGAAGGATGTATTTTAGGGCTTTCGCACATGGTCCGATCATAAAATAATGGTTCAGACAGACATATTTCGAAGTTCCTTGCGTTTAGGAGATTTAAGTTCCTTCCCGGACACAGGATCGAATCGTCCCTAAGACGAATTGAGCGATTCAAATTGCTTGCGATCGGGAATGTAACAGAGAGGCAGGAGCTAGGATAGGCAACCAGCTTAGCTCGTCCCTGGAAAAGCCACCCCCAAGGGACTCTCAGTGTAAGGAGGGGGCAAAAGGTGGAAAGGCCCCAAATACTGAGAGTTCAGGGAAAACATACCCTAAAAATAAGGGGGTGGGGAGAGAAGTGAAATCAGGGACAGAAGCCTAAGACTCGAGGCCATTCTGACCCTGCCCTCTGGAGAAACACCGACTTTCCGCCACAAGGTAATTTTTGCATATGTTGAAAATCTGAGACCATTCGCTCAAGACTGGAGAAATGGAAAAATATAAACAGAGATTCGAAGAGAAGGTGTTTTATTTAGCTACGCCCTAATTATTTTAAGTAGCCGCTGAGGGGAGATCCCAGGGTTACAAGTGGTGGAGGCGCGGGTAAACCATTAAATTTACGGAAGCGCATTCAGCGTATTCAGCGTATTCGTCCACTCCTCAAAACAAAATTTCCGAAAGGGCGGAACAGTCGGTGTCTTCTCCAGAGGGCAGGGTCAGAATGGCCTCGAGTCTTAGGCTTCTGTCCCTGATTTCACTTCTCCCCCCCCCTTATTTTAGTGGTATGTTTTCCTTGCGATCGGAAGGATGTATTTTAGGACTTTCGCACACGGTCAAAATAATGGTTCAGACAGACATAGTTCGAAGTTCCTCGCGTTTGGAGATTTAAGTTCCTTCCCGAACGCTCGGGATCAATCGTCCCCTAAGACGAATTGAGCGATTCAAATTGCTTGCGATCGGGAAGGATGTATTTTAGGGCTTTCGCACCGTCATAAAATAATGGTTCAGACAGACATTTCGAAGTTCCTTCGCGTTTTGGAGATTTAGTTCCTTCCGAAGCACGGGATTCGAATCGTCCCCTAAGACGAATTGAGCGATTCAAATTGCTTGCGATCGGGAAGGATGTAGGACTTTCGCACACGGTCCGATCATAAAATATGGTTCAGACAGACATATTTCGAAGTTCCTTGCGTTTTGGAGATTTAAGTTCCTTCCCGAACGCACGGGATCGAATCGTCCCCTAAGACGAATTGAGCGATTAAATTGCTTGCGATCGGGAAGGATGTAGGACTTTCGCACACGTCCTATCATAAAATATGGTTCAGACAGATATTTCGAAGTTCCTTGCGTTTTGGAGATTTAAGTTCCTTCCCGAACGCACGGGATTCGAATCGTCCCCTGAGACGAATTGACCGAATGCGACCCTCTGAAGTGACGAAAGAGCAATTGACCCGACTTAAATCGCGTCGACCTAAATCGGCCCTAGCGAGGAGTTTCGAAGTTCCTCGCGTTTTGGAGATTCAAGTTCCTTCCCGAACGCACGGGATTCGAATCGTCTGACGAATTGAGCGATTCAAATTGCTTGCGATCGGGAAGGATGTATTCTAGGACTTTCGCACACGGTTCCGATCATAAAATAATGGTTCAGACAGACATATTTCGAAGTTCCTTGCGTTTTGGAGATTTAAGTTCCTTCCCGAACGCACGGGATTCGAATCGTCCCCTAAGACTAATTGAGCGATTCAATTGCTTGCGATCGGGAAGGATGTATTTTAGGACTTTGTGCACACGGTTCATAAAATAATGGTTCAGACAGACATTTTAGAAGTTCCTCGCGTTTTGAAGATTGAAGTTCCTTCCCGAACGCACGGGATTCGAATCGTCCCCTGAGACGAATTGACCGAATGCGACCCTCTGAAGTGACGAAAGAGCAATTTGACCCGACTTAAATCGCGTCGACCAACTATTCAATCGGCCCTAGCGAGGAGTTGTCACGCCATTAATTATAAATCCTCAAGATTCACCCGAGTACGATCCTGATGCGATTCCGATCGCGCGATTTTACAATCGCCCCGTGTGCCAGAATCCGTCTCTTCTTTTAACCAGATTTTAGATGTTTCTCCTACAGTTTTTCGCCCAAAACACACTTTCTTAACCCTAGAGGCTCCTACAGGCGTGGCAATAAATAAAAGAACAACAGGTGATTCTTGTGTTTATTCATCGAACTCATGGTTGACAATTTCATCTGGCATTATGATATTCTACAATAGGTGGTATACCTGATGACATAATTTCAGTCTCTAATTCAGCTTGAAGAGGCGTCAGGTAATTTTTTGATTAAATCCAACACCCTTTCGTTTTCCGTCCGGACAATATCATTTAAATTCGAAAGAGTATGAAGCAACTCGTCTTTTCTTTCAGCCAAACCAGAATCGACAACGACGACGGCTTTGTCGCTTTCGTCGTACGACTCGAGTAGAACTGCTGGGGCATTTCTTCATAAAACTCGACGATGCTTTTTGTCGGCTTTTCTTTTACGTTTCTGCTTGTTGTGCTTGATACGAAAGGAAGACTGAAGGTTGTAAAGGTCTTTTTGGTTAGAAGATGAAGACGGTCATTCTTGTCTTGACTTCATTAAGTATAGTTTCGAAAGGTATCTTCAATGATAGCTTCAGCGCAACATTTTCACGATCTTCTTTCTTAAGTTTCAGTCTTTCCAGCTCTTTTTCATGTCCAATATGCGTTTTAAAGTATTCAACGCAGTATACATTTTTTGTCAACTACTATACGGGAAGGGCAATGACCGTTGATTTTATTTGATCCGATAATTTAATGTTTCTTTTACCGCAGCCTTCAGGACGATAAAAGCCGTCTCTATGGCAGACGTAAACCAATCGGAATTTATCATTGCGTAGGCTAAATTTGAGAATAACTACAAATTTCATCTCTTTCAAGGTTTTCTTTCCAAACTAAAAACTCATTTCTGTTTTAAATTTTAAAATTTCTCTCTCAACTCTTATATTGTGCACATCCATGAAATGTCTCATGATTTTACATTTGGAACCAAGAAGCCGCAGATGGGGCATTTCTTTTTAAGGAGGGAGACGTCTTTGTGTATATGCGACTGAAGGAGTTCTCGCCGAGAAAACGTTGTAGCAGTAGTGACATTCGTAAAATGTATTTTTGTGCACATGCTTTTTATGGCGGGCAAGTCCTCCGCGGTCTGCGAAAGTCTTCGGACACTCGTCGCAGCTCACGCGGTACAGAAGAATGGCTAGAACGGAGGTGACGTCGTAAAGAATCTTGGCGGGTATACTCAGCAAAACAAAGGGCGCATATATACGATTCTTTACCGTGCACAAACTTGCGGTGTTGATCTAAAATAGATTTGCGGGCAAAAGTCTTACCACAATACTACACCAGCTGTCCATAACGAACTTCTTTATTAAATACAATGTTTATATCACTTCTTGTGTTACCTTCATTGTGGTTACAGAACAAGCTTGTTATTTCCCTTTACAATTTATTGATAAGCCATTGATAACATTCAACTTAGTCATCAAACAACTCTTATAAAATCTTTTCAAAATGTCTGTGATTTTGGGAGTTATTTCGCTTTGCGCGTTGAAAAAGATCAAATTGGAAAACGTCTTTGAAACGAAAGTTGAGTTGTTTAAAAATGAAGTTTCCAAACAAGCTGATTTGGCTAAAGATACTTTGGTAAGTTCAAATCGAAAGAGATGTCTTTTTAAAGTTTTTGATCAGATTTAGCTTATTGTGGGAACATCCTTGACGACGAATCGACCCTTACATCCTGTGGCGTTAAAAATGGCGTTATGGTCCATGTCCTTAGAAAAAAAGCTAAAGGTATGTTTATGTAAAGTTAGTATGTATTTGTATAAGCTTTGTTCCAACCGCAGTTTGAAACTCTTGGAGCATGCGCAGAAGGACAAATCTGACTTTGCTCAAATTGTTTTCCGTCAAATCTGGCGTGCAATCCTTCTGCGCATGCTCCAGGAGTTTCATACTGCGGTTAGAACAAAGCTATAGTGTCTATTTTACTTAATCGTATTGACAATTTGTTTTAGCTACGCCTGTGGCGACGCAAACGATGAGCGAAATTGATATTAAATCTCTGGTTGTGGCTTTGAAACTTTTACTTTGAGCCCGATTGTAGAACCGCCCTGCAAAAATTAAGTCGTCCAGATGTCCTTGAAAACATAATAATGATAACTCCTGGATTGAGTCAAGATCCTGTCGCCATTTCGATGATTCAGGATCCCGAACTTTTGGTCAGAATGGGCGACATCGAAACCGTCAGAAGGTTTGAAAAATTGTTTTTTAGATTATTTAAAATATATTTTCAGAATTGTTGAGCATCATCCGGCCTTGGCTGAAGCCGCTAATCACATCGCTGCCGCTGTTCATGCTGAAACGGCTTCATCATTGCGGCTGCCGAGCTCTTCCGCAGGCTCGCCCAGTTTATGGATATGCTCAGCGAAGATGATGAGATGGAATCATCAAGTAATGTTTTTTATTTTTTATTTCTTTTATTATTATTTTTCTATTTAGTCTTCAGATTCAGTTCAGCAGGGGATATCTCGCCAGCAGTCGTTTTCTGTAAATCACTGCCCAGGTTGCTGCCGCTATAGCTTCTGCTTCACAAATTTCAGGTTTTTATTGATATTGAAGTTGATTAATTTATTTTATTAGGTGGCAGTAGCGGAGATAACAGCGCGATAACTCCAGATATGGTTAACGAAGCCGAAAGAGCGATGTCGACGATTTCGACTCCTCCTCCGCCTTATCGTCACTCACCGAACGACCAGAAGTAATATAAACATTTTTGTTATCTTTTGTAACTTTTTTATTTTTAGACTGCAAGAAATCCGATAATTTGGCCGACCAATGACAAATGAGAGAACTCGGTTTGACTGATGAGATGCTGTCAATTTGCAAGCTCTTCAAGTTGCTGGGGGTGACGTCCATGCAGCAATCGACTCATCTTAAGTGGAGCGATTTCAAACAACTCTTAAATTGAATAACTTCAAAATATTGTAATTTTTTTTTCTAATAAAGTATTCTTTTTTAATTCTTTTTTAATAATTTAACTACGACATTTTCACTTTCTCAGTTGTGACAACCCTTTTTTTATCTTTCAAATTCTCCCCTTCCTCGAAATTCGCAAAATGGCGTCATTTTAAGTTTTGTTTCAACTGGTCACATATTTGTCCAATCTTCACCAGATTTACACCAAATCGTCGCGTAGTTCTAACACGGCTATCTCATTTTTCCTAGGTTTTCAGGAGGGTAAAAATACTGATTAATTTCTCATTGGAAATGCATACCCTGTTGGCTAAATCCAAGGGCTAAATCGTGAACTATGCGTTTTCTGTTGGTAATAGTGTTAATTACCAACGGAATTAGGGTTGATTCGATATGGCCTCTTCCGATATCGGAAGGAAAATATCGTGAATCGAAGGAAAATATCGGATGAACCGATATACGGAAGGAAAATATCGGATGAACCGATATATCGGAAGGAAAAAATCGGATGAACCGATATATCGGAAGGAAAATGTCGGATGAGCCAATATCGGAAGGAAAATATCGGATGAACGATATATCGGAAGGAAATATCGGATGAACCGATATATCGGAAGGAAAATATCGATGAACCGAATATCGGAAGAAATATCGGATGAACCGATATATCGGAAGGAAAATACGGATGAACCGATATCGGAAGGAAAATATCGGATGAACCGATATATCGGAAGGAAATATCGGATGAACCGATATATCGGAAGGAAAATATCGGATGAACCGATATATCGGAAGGAAAATATCGGATTATCGGAAGGAAATATCGGATGAACCGATATATCGGAAGGAAAATCGATGAACCGATATATCGGAAGGAAAAATATCGGATGAACCGATATATCGGAAGGAAAATATCGGATGAACCGATATATCGGAAGGAAAATATCGATGAACCGATATCGGAAGGAAATATCGGATGAACCGATATCGGAAGGAAAATATCGGATGAACCGATATATCGGAAGGAAAATATCGGATGAACCGACCATTCAAGCCAGCTAGAATGGTAAATCGTTAGATGTAACTACTCCAAAAATCGCGCAACATTTTCTGCAGGGCGATTTTAAAATCTTGTTGCTGTAGTCGAAACGCGTTTATCTCGCCTTGTGTATTCCGGACAGAGATCGGCAAAATCTTAATCATGAATATGATTAATCATATTCATTAAAAAAGTAAATGGGATGCGACTAAAAATCCACGTTGTGGTAACGGCCATTACGTTTGTAGAATCTTTTTTTTTAAGAAATTATATTTAATTAGTAAAAGGAGCATTTCTTTGCGTTAGTTCTAACACCGGCTATCTCATTTCTTATCAATTTTTAGTTTGGCATCGTTTCTGATGGTAAATTTTGTGGTGAATCGAATTCCGTTTAGGGTTGTTGCGATACTTCGAATCATCATTTATCATATTTATGATTAAGATTTTAAATCATAGGAATATTTTTCTGTGATTAAGAATAAGATTAAAATCACACATACGAGTATGATTTAAAATCCTAATCATAGAGATGATAAAGAATCAACTCTTAATCACAGGAAATTGTGATTAAACCCGAAAGCCGTTATTAATCACCGGAACGTTGTGATTAATTACAGAATCTGTGATTAATCATAGGAACTAATGATTAATACATTGTACATTTAATTTTTTCAAAAATTTTTGAATGTCAATATTTAAATAATGATTAAATTTTTTTAGAGATTGATAGATTTGAGTTTGTTAGTTTTTGAGAGTAAATTGTGATCAGAGGTGACAATATTCACAGATTCATGTGATTACACAATTTACTAATGATTGATCAAGCTTTTCCCTTATTAATCCCCAGATTCATCATCCCAGATCATTATTATATGATTAATCACCCATAATTAATCTCAACTTCCGGTGATTAATCTCAGCTTCCTGCGATTAAAAGTAGATTCTTAATCATCTCTCTGATTAGGATTTTATTCTTAATCATACTCGTGAGTGTGATTTTAGTCATACTTTTACTACTTGAATACGAATTTAATCTTATTCTTAATCACAGAAAAATTTCATATGTTTAAAATCTTAATCATGAATACGTGAATACGAATTAATCTTATTCTTAATCACAGAAAAATTCATATGGTTTAAAATCTTAATCGAACCGGCTCCGTGGCTGGTGGGTTCAGTCTTGGACTTTCACCACGGAGACCGGGGTTCGATCCCAGGTTGGGTATAGGGATTTTTTGTTGGAAGTTAAATTCCAATTAAAAATATCCTTCTACAAAATCTGTGATAATTTAGTTAGGCCACTCCTCTGGTAGTTGGCCGAAAAAAGGGCGCCACGGCATTATGGCGAAAGCCCCGCCTGGGTCCCCCTCCCCCGTTGTAAGGCCTGTGGCTAATACAAGTAACAAAAAAAAAAAATCTTAATCGTAATCATGATTAAGATTTTGCCCATCTCTGATTCCGGACCTAAGAGAACGGCGCATTCACGCATTAACGTTAGGTCGTGCAGGTTTAGTAGGAATGCGCCGCAAAAAAAATATCTAAGGGTAGAAAACAACACTAATATTTAAAAGGAATTAATTAGTTTTTTTTAGATAAAAAAGGGTAAACTTGACGTTATCTTTCGGATGTAAAAGCAAAATGACATTAAAATATTGTCACGCACATTTAGATTATTTTTCCATACTATTTTTTTTCTCTCTTTCTGTTAGGTACTCGGCTGTACGTTTTCTCGGGAGTGATCGGGACGGGGCCGTCGGAGGTTTGTTTAACGCCCGCGCAAACCCTCCCCTCCTTCGGCGAACCGCCTTCGCCGTTAGGGCCTCGGCGTTTTCACGCTGCCGGCGCGCTTTCCAGTCGACCCTCAACAGTCATGAAACGACGTGGACCAAATAAAACGAATTAAAAGTTTTTATTTTCCTATTTTTGACTCTTTAGCGCGTAAGTGTCATAGTGCTCAGTGACAGAAAGTGCTTTTTTTATATTTGTCATTTCTGATAAAAAATTAAGGTAAGGTTAAATGTCACACACGTTTTTAAACCATATATTATTTTAAAAAATGATAAAATAAAAAAAAAATAAAACCTCACCTCTTTATATTGTACCTTTTCTCACCCATTCTAAAAATATGTTACGAACGCACGTGTCGATAAAACCCTAATAATCAATACCCTCAATCTTATTTTCGAACAAAGATAAAAATAATGAAAAACCTTCAAAATTCTTCCGGTGAACGACTCATACGTTGAACCGATTTTGAAAGAAACGAAGAGCAGCACCTAAAAAACTATAAATTTATTTGAAAAATCTATTGTTAATATATAATTCTTCGGGGGGGAAAAAAGCTGATGAGGTAAGAAAAAAAAGCAGTTAGAAGGGTTCTAGGCTGGTGGAAAATGCAAGGGAAGTACATTGTAATTTGGAGCCCACGTGTGAATTCATAGTCAATTAACTGCCCTCCCTTTTTTATAATTTAAAGTAGGATCGGGCTATTTGATGGCACGGATATTGATTGAACGGGAAAGTAAATTGAAAATTCAACCCGACCTAAACGATTTAAGGACGTGGGGAGGGGGAAAAAAATTTGTGTTTAAATTTCGTTGTCGACAGTGAGAGAACATTTTTTTTGTATTGTTTTATGGATATTTGTTTCCAAACGAGGGGTTTTTGCCGAAAAAAAGGGGAAAACCCACGGTAAATAAGCTGTTTCTTGTGGGGGGGGGGATGTAGAGAAATGATTTTTCTTAGGCGAAAAACTTAGGAAAATTTCATAAAGTAAAAAATAAAGGCGATTTAGTAGCTAAAAATTAAAAAAAAGCCAAAATTTTTGACTAAAATCGTTTAAAAATTGATCAAAAATAGGGAATACAGTCGATTTTCAGGCCAAAAAAAAAAAACCTAGAAAAACGCCACAAAGAAGGTGATTTTTTGGCCAAAATACTAAAAAGTTAAAATATCATTGAATTTATCAATTATTAAGATTTGTTATGAGGGAGAGAGAAATGAACAAAACGGATATTCTACGACCGGTTTCGGCGTAATACGCCTCATCAGGTGGACTATTTCCTTATTTTTCACTCTCTTCTTATTTTCTAATTGACCTTTACTATGTGGTATAAGTACTGGTACCGATACTGGGAGGTATGGAAACTGAAGGAGGTCTTAAAAAACAGACAAATTCTGTTACCTTCCCGCGGTCTCACTTATACCACATAGTAAAGGTCAAGTAGAAAATGAGAAGAGAGTAAAAAATAAGGAAATAGACTACCTGATGAGGCGTATTTTGCCGAAAACGGTCGTGGAATATCCGTGTTTATCATTTCTCTCTCCCTCATAACAAATATTAAAGTTTAAAGATTAGAAGGCGCTAATGGAGGGTGTCACAACTGTTTGTGGAAGTTAAAAAATTTACAGAATCCATCATTTAAATTTTTTTTTAAACCTAGGTATAATCGTTGTTTTTACTACCTCCTATAAACAAAAGAGGAGCAAAATCAACATTTAATTAAAGAGGGAAAGCTATAATTTTTTAACGACATAAATTGAATTAAAAAAAATGTGGAAATGAATTCTTTTTCCCAAGTGACGTTGGCATAGTAAATATTTTAAACTCATCTTTTTGACAGACAGATAAAAATTTTTTTGAATTTAATTGACCCTTTAACGCCTGGACGGCGAGAGAAAGCGACTGTGTAATTAAAAAGATAGAAAGTGGAATTTTCAATTTTTTTTAAAGCTTTTTTTTTTCGATTTTTCCGCCAACAGAAAGCGCTTATTCAGATTTTATGGGGTTCTCCACAGTTTTTGGACCAAAAAAACACCTTTTTGGGATGATTGAACGTTTTTCTATGACTAAAAAAAAGGATGTTTTCAAAGGTTTTTTTTTCAACTTTTTTTTTATCACAAATTTAATCCTCATTGGATTACTTTTCAATGATGGAATATTAAATAACATTAAGACCCTCAATTTAACAAGTACTCCGGGATTTTCAAATAGCGATTTATCCCGTCCACGTATTGGATTGAATAAATAAATATAAAAAAGGCGCTTCGGACCCGTATAATCTCACGGATTAAATTTTCATCTTAAGCGCCTCGGATTCGGGTTGTCAAACTTGAAAAGATAATTTTTTTTCACGCTTAAATCTTTTCAAAGAAGGCAGTTATACTTGATGAATAAAAATAAAGGAATCAAAGAAAAAGGATTTATATTAATTTTAAATGTATTTATTCTCCAGGGTGTCATCGTAAAAAATTTAATTTAAGGAAGACTTTTATCGCTGAGGAATTGGCAACACTGGGCATACGTTTCTAATTTAATTCGTTATCGAACTAGTTTGTCCTTAACCATTCTCCTAATTCGATTTTGGAACTTTTTCCCTCGAGTCGTGTCAAAAGTCTAATTCTATTTCTAAAATAATTTCTCTCAGGTGAACCGAGAGCTTTTCTCTTGAAAATGCTGACAAAATGGCAAATTCAATTAGAATCTTAACAATTTTTAAATAATTCATAAGTTTAGGTATCTGAAAACCCAAAATTACCGTATTTATATGAATCAAAATATGGCTTACGAAAACCATAAAGTACTAGCTAGTCCTGAGGGGAAAGTTTTGGAGACGGGAAGTAGCGTGAAATAACGGACCGTCTGCCGGAGGGGTTTCCCACTCCCCCGTGGTGATACTATCGCATTTCTCCCTACTATAAAATTTAAAAAAAACATAATCAGCATTCCGTCGCGTTAGTTCTAACACCGGATAAGTTTTTTTTATCAATTTTGAGTTAGGCATTGTTTCTGATGGTAAATTTTGTGGAGAATCAAATTCCGTTGGTAGTTCAACCCTATTACCAACTGAAAACGCGTAGTTCACGATTTAGCCAACAGGTAATGCATCGATTCCAATATTAATCCGTATTTTTTTGGCTCTCCTGAGAACCTTGGAAAAATGACTTGTCCGGTGTTAGAACTAACGCGACGATTTGGTGAAAATCTATAATAGAAGAAGTAAATTTGGGTATTTGGGCCCCCCAAAAAGGCTCCAAAATCAATTAAAATTGTCTTCCTACCCCACAAAAAAAAAGAAAAAAAAAAGTGTTTTTTTTGCCATAAAACGGTGGATAACTCCATAAAATTGGGAAAAAAAGGGTTTCAGAAGGGAAAACTTGCGGAGTTTTCACAGTTTTTAAACGTTAAAAGAGTTAAAGAAAAATTTTTTGTTTGCGGTTGACCCGAATAAAAAGGGGGATCTCGCTCTAACCCTCAAGCGCAAATCGAGTGTCACTTATGCCATGCCAAGTGCAATAGCCCACATCCTTCAAGCAATTTTCCAAGACCGAACAATCTTCCCAACTTAAGAAAAAAAATTTTTTTTTTAAACTTTATAAACCCAATTTTCTTCATTTTCAATTCTTAATACCACTTAAACGTCTTATAAACAATTAATTCTCTAAATCAATAAATAATTCAGTATTTATTTACCTAATGAGGTTCTATTTAAGGACAGTTGGGAAGTTTATAGTTAATAAATAAACATTTTGTCTAAAATAGCAATGAAATGAATAAAAAATTGCTAATCATTTCAAAATGTTTAGGGGCGATTAATTTTTAATTTCTCAAAGCTACTGTATTACCCTCAATTAACGGTTTTTGGGAGGACCCTACGGTGGAAAATTGACCACCGTTCATGAGGTTGTACAGTTCGACTTTTGTTTAAATTTTTTAACAGTTCCAAAACGGTTTAAATTATTGAAAAAAAAAAGAAAGAAAAAATTTTTCCATCTACTTTGAGAGAGTTACCGTTGGGGCTAGATGCAGATGAGTACTTCTTTCTCAAAAGAAACTTATTGTTACACCCTCCATAGACGGTTTTTTCCCCCAGAGCCCACTTTATTTATTTTTTTTTTTCAATTATATAAATTAGATTATATTTCGTCTTGTTTATAGGGGCGATCGAGTCCAAAAAAAAAAACCTAGAAAAACGCCACAAAGAAGGTGATTTTTTGGCCAAAATACTAAAAAGTTAAAATATCATTGAATTTATCAATTATTAAGATTTGTTATGAGGGAGAGAGAAATGAACAAAACGGATATTCTACGACCGGTTTCGGCGTAATACGCCTCATCAGGTGGACTATTTCCTTATTTTTCACTCTCTTCTTATTTTCTAATTGACCTTTACTATGTGGTATAAGTACTGGTACCGATACTGGGAGGTATGGAAACTGAAGGAGGTCTTAAAAAACAGACAAATTCTGTTACCTTCCCGCGGTCTCACTTATACCACATAGTAAAGGTCAAGTAGAAAATGAGAAGAGAGTAAAAAATAAGGAAATAGACTACCTGATGAGGCGTATTTTGCCGAAAACGGTCGTGGAATATCCGTGTTTATCATTTCTCTCTCCCTCATAACAAATATTAAAAGTTTAAAGATTAGAAGGCGCTAATGGAGGGTGTCACAACTGTTTGTGGAAGTTAAAAAATTTACAGAATCCATCATTTAAATTTTTTTTTAAACCTAGGTATAAATCGTTGTTTTACTACCTCCTATAAACAAAAGAGGAGCAAAATCAACATTTAATTAAAGAGGGAAAGCTATAATTTTTTAACGACATAAATTGAATTAAAAAAAATGTGGAAATGAATTCTTTTTCCCAAGTGACGTTGGCATAGTAAATATTTTAAACTCATCTTTTTGACAGACAGATAAAAATTTTTTTGAATTTAATTGACCCTTTAACGCCTGGACGGCGAGAGAAAGCGACTGTGTAATTAAAAAGATAGAAAGTGGAATTTTCAATTTTTTTTAAAGCTTTTTTTTTTCGATTTTTCCGCCAACAGAAAGCGCTTATTCAGATTTTATGGGGTTCTCCACAGTTTTTGGACCAAAAAAACACCTTTTTGGGATGATTGAACGTTTTTCTATGACTAAAAAAAAGGATGTTTTCAAAGGTTTTTTTTCAAACTTTTTTTTTATCACAAATTTAATCCTCATTGGATTACTTTTCAATGATGGAATATTAAATAACATTAAGACCCTCAATTTAACAAGTACTCCGGGATTTTCAAATAGCGATTTATCCCGTCCACGTATTGGATTGAATAAATAAATATAAAAAAGGCGCTTCGGACCCGTATAATCTCACGGATTAAATTTTCATCTTAAGCGCCTCGGATTCGGGTTGTCAAACTTGAAAAGATAAATTTTTTTTCACGCTTAAATCTTTTCAAAGAAGGCAGTTATACTTGATGAATAAAAATAAAAGGAATCAAAGAAAAAGGATTTATATTAAATTTTAAAATGTATTTATTCTCCAGGGTGTCATCGTAAAAAATTTAATTTAAGGAAGACTTTTATCGCTGAGGAATTGGCAACACTGGGCATACGTTTCTAATTTAATTCGTTATCGAACTAGTTTGTCCTTAACCATTCTCCTAATTCGATTTTGGAACTTTTTCCCTCGAGTCGTGTCAAAAGTCTAATTCTATTTCTAAAATAATTTCTCTCAGGTGAACCGAGAGCTTTTCTCTTGAAAATGCTGACAAATGGCAAATTCAATTAGAATCTTAACAATTTTTAAATAATTCATAAGTTTAGGTATCTGAAAACCCAAAATTACCGTATTTATATGAATCAAAATATGGCTTACGAAAACCATAAAGTACTAGCTAGTCCTGAGGGGAAAGTTTTGGAGACGGGAAGTAGCGTGAAATAACGGACCGTCTGCCGGAGGGGTTTCCCACTCCCCCGTGGTGATACTATCGCATTTCTCCCTACTATAAAATTTAAAATAAAACATAATCAGCATTCCGTCGCGTTAGTTCTAACACCGGATAAGTAATTTTTTTATCAATTTTGAGTTAGGCATTGTTTCTGATGGTAAATTTTGTGGAGAATCAAATTCCGTTGGTAGTTCAACCCTATTACCAACTGAAAACGCGTAGTTCACGATTTAGCCAACAGGTAATGCATCGATTCCAATTAATCCGTATTTTTTGGCTCTCCTGAAACCTTGGAAAAATGACTTGTCCGGTGTTAGAACTAACGCGACGATTTGGTGAAAATCTATAATAGAAGAAGTAAATTTGGGTATTTGGGCCCCCCAAAAAGGCTCCAAAATCAATTAAAAATTGTCTTCCTACCCCACAAAAAAAAAAAAAAAAAAAGTGTTTTTTTGCCATAAAACGGTGGATAACTCCATAAAATTGGGAAAAAAGGGTTTCAGAAGGGAAAACTTGCGGAGTTTTCACAGTTTTTAAACGTTAAAAGAGTTAAAGAAAAATTTTTTGTTTGCGGTTGACCCGAATAAAAAAAGGGGGATCTCGCTCTAACCCTCAAGCGCAAATCGAGTGTCACTTATGCCATGCCAAGTGCAATAGCCCACATCCTTCAAGCAATTTTCCAAGACCGAACAATCTTCCCAACTTAAGAAAAAAAATTTTTTTTTTTAAACTTTATAACCCAATTTTCTTCATTTTCAATTCTTAATACCACTTAAACGTCTTATAAACAATTAATTCTCTAAATCAATAAATAATTCAGTATTTATTTACCTAAATGAGGTTCTATTTAAGGACAGTTGGGAAGTTTATAGTTAATAAATAAACATTTTGTCTAAAATAGCAATGAAATGAATAAAAAATTGCTAATCATTTCAAAATGTTTAGGGGCGATTAATTTTTAATTTCTCAAAGCTACTGTATTACCCTCAATTAACGGTTTTTGGGAGGACCCTACGGTGGAAAATTGACCACCGTTCATGAGGTTGTACAGTTCGACTTTTGTTTAAATTTTTTAACAGTTCCAAAACGGTTTAAATTATTGAAAAAAAAAAGAAAGAAAAAATTTTTCCATCTACTTTGAGAGAGTTACCGTTGGGGCTAGATGCAGATGAGTACTACTTCTTTCTCAAAAGAAACTTATTGTTACACCCTCCATAGACGGTTTTTTCCCCCAGAGCCCACTTTATTTATTTTTTTTTTCAATTATATAAATTAGATTATATTTTCGTCTTGTTTATAGGGGCGATCGAGTTAGCGTTTTTATCGAAAGAGGAGTCACGTTCCCAACTTATTGGAACGTCGACCTCTCATGTAGAGAGCATTCCTATAAATAATTGAAATATTACTTATCATCTCTTCTAAAAAATGAAATTTTTTTTAAAACCTAATTTTATTTTGATATGAAGGAATTGGTAAATCAACATTTTAAAATAGTACAAAAATTATGATATTTGCACGGGTTTTAATGTTTATAATTTGTTTGAAGATCAAAAATAGTTTAATTAACGTTTTCATCTTTTATAGCCAGAAGAGGTAAATATCGCTCTATAAATATCGCGGATTTTCTTTGAACATGATATTCCAGTATTAGAATTTTTTTTTGCAATTTCGTGAGTTTGAATAAAATCCTACGTATATAAGCTCGCCCACTTGATTTCATGAAGTGCCACTTGAGTACTGAGTAGTCATGGGAACGGTTCTGTTGTCTCACAAGTTTCAAGAACGTCGTATTCAAACAGTGAACCTGAGTCTCTTTATACTCGTATTATTGTTACCTGACACAATAGTTCTTTTTTTAATTAGAAAAAAAAAGGCATTGTGATTTACGACGTTAATTTATGTCGTGATTTATGTCATTTGCTAGTGTTTTCTTAGGTCTTTCGGGCGTTTTCCACAGTCTGTAGTTCGATAAACATTAGATTCGTCGGGTTTTCTGGTGTTTTCTCCAATCTTTCTGTGAAGAAACACCATTTCTGGGCCTTTTCCACTGTCTGTAGTTCGATAAACGTCAGATTTGTCGGGTTTTTTGGTGTTTTCTCCAATCTTTCTGTGAAGAAACACCATTTCTGGGCCTTTTCCACACTCTGTAGTTCGATAAACGTCAGATTTGTCGGGTTTTCTGGTGTGTTCTCCAATCTTTCCTTCAAGAAACACCATTTCTTGGCCTTTTTCCACTGTCTGTAGTAAACGTCAGATTTTTTGGGTTTTTTGGTGTTTTCTCCAATCTTTCTGTGAAGAAACACCATTTCTAGGCATTTTCCACTGTCTGTAGTTCGATAAACGTCAGATTTGTCGGGTTTTTTTGGTGTTTTCTCCAATCTTTCTGCGAAGAAACACCATTTTGGGCGTTTCCCACACTCTGTAGTTCGATAAACGTCAGATTTGTCGGATTTTCTCCAATCTTTCTGTCAAGAAACACCATTTCTGGGCCTTTTCCACTATCTGTAGTTCGATAAACGTCAGATTTATCGGGGTTTTTGGTGTTTTCTCCAATCTTTCTGCGAAGAAACACCATTTTGGGCGTTTCCACACTCTGTAGTTCGATAAACGTCAGATTTGTCGGATTTTCTCCAATCTTTCTGTGAAGAAACACCATTTTTAGGCGTTTTCCACACTCTGTAGTTCGATAAACGTCAGATTTGTCGGGTTTTATGGTGTTTTCTCCAATCATTCTGTGAAGAAACACCATTTTTAGGCGTTTTCCACACTCCGTAGTTCGATAAACGTCAGATTTGTCGGGTTTTTTGGTGTTTTCTCCAATCTTTCTGTGAAGAAACACCATTTTTGGGCGTTTTCCACACTCTGTAGTTCGATAAACGTCAGATTTGTCGGGTTTTTTGGTGTTTTCTTGGGTCTTTCTGTCAAGAAACACCATTTTTAGGCGTTTTCCACAGTTTGTAGTTTGATAAACATCCAATTTATCAAATTTTCTGGCGTTTTCTTCGGTCTTTCTTCCCTAAAACACTCACACTAACTTGTATCCTGGCGTTTTCTTTTGTCACCTCAAAATTTTGTTTTTAAATTTCAAATTGATGTGATTTATGACATCAAATTAAGGCTTTCCTTGTATATAATTTTTGAGGCAATATTTTGATTATAAGAAATCTTGTTCGTAGATATATTTTTTTTATGGATCTGATATCCACATCAACGGTCTAGCTCACGCTAAAAAAGATTTGCAACCGTAAACACGGTTTTTTTTCTTCCTTACAACATTCTTGATATTCCTAAAATTTCTTTCGACATTTCTTATCTTTTATTACATCAATAAATGTTATTAAATCAGTAAAAGTTAATGTTCCACCGTCAAAATACCGTGGAAAACGACCAAAAAACAAGTACAGAAAAATGATGTTTGTTGGGCAAAAAACTGAGGACATTTTTTTTAAAAGAATTAGCTTTATTCCAACCGCAGTTTGAAACTCCTGGAGCATGCGCAGAAGGATTTGCACTTCTAATTTGCCGTCACATAACTTGAGAATTGACGTCCAAATCCTTCTGCGCATGCTCCAGGAGTTTCAAACCAGTTTCAAACTGCGGTTGGAACAAAGCCAGTTGAGATAAACGACGGTCAAGAAATAATAGTTTTATTGAATGCTGCAGAAAGCCCTCAAAAACGGATAAAACGTGTGTTTTTAGGGTTGAAAATGCAGAAAAACGCCCAGTTTTCCAGTTTCAGATTAATTTTTTAATATCGTATTGGGCATACGATAAAAAATGACTAATCTTTAAAACCGGGGAAAAGGAGGCCAAAAAATCAAAGAAAACGTCGATATTTTGTTAGATAAATTATTGAAAAAAAAGAGAGAGAGAAAAAAAATTAGTTTTGTGAAAATTTCCGGGAAAAAAAGGGACGTTAGTTTCGAGTAACGCCGCTGATGAAGTTGGGGAGGTTCTAAATGAATAATTGACTCAAGGACTTGAGCTCTCGTTGGCAATCCTGTTAATATTAAAACGCTGTACATCCTCATGAGATTCCTTTTAGTCTTTTTAAACGCCAATTTTTCATCTCTATACAATTTTCCTTGTTTTTAAATTTTAATTTTTCACTTAAAAGGTTTTATTTTCCGAACACTATAAACACTAGGAATAGTTAAATTCAATATTTTATTTTATAACCCATTGAAAAAAGAAAATATGGGGAATAAAAGCTCTCTTGTGCTAAAAAAATGTCAAAAGAGGTAAAAAGGTAGGGATATGAGAAAATATTTTTTTTAGGGAAGATATTGGGTAAAAAAAATGAGGAAATTTTTTTTCCCCTTAATAATTCTTCATGACGTCTCCGCATACTTGTCAGGTCCGTTTACGTTTTATTCATCGACCGGGCATCGATTGATTTGTTTGCGACTTTCCCGTCTGTCGCTAGGTGACGACTTACCCACTACCCTCGACCTTAATTTCAAAAACATCTGCCATTACATTTTTTTTTCTCCCATTTCGGGATTTGATTGACATCAATATCGCCAATTTCAGACCTGAGTAGGGCAACTTATGGTTGTTTTGTATTTAAATTAATTTTTTTAAAAAAATAAATGAAGGGGTGGAAGGGATCTGATAATACCTATTTGGATCCAGAATCACCACGCCAACGGTAAAATATTAAAGTGCGGCGCGGCTTTTATCACTGGAAGAAATCATCGTGACTCCCACAGCCCAGAAAGATCCTTTTTTCAGCGTTTTCAACGGCACTAAGTTCAAGAAACACCCGATTTTAGGGTGTTTTCATCACTCTTTCTGCCAAAAAACACCTTTTTGGGCGTTTTCCACAGTCTCTAGTTCAATAAACTCCAGTTTTATTGGATTTTCAGGCGCTTTCTTCGGTCTTTCGGCCAAGAAACACCCTATTTTGGATGTTTTTTTACAGCCTTTAGCTTAAGAAACTCCAGTTCAAGAAACTCCCGTTTTATCGGATTTTAGGGTGTTTTTATCACTCTTTCTGCCAAAAAACACCTTTTTGGGCGTTTTCCACAGTCCTTAGTTCAATAAACTCCAGTTTTATTGGATTTTCAGGCGCTTTCTTCGGTCTTTCGGCCAAGAAACACCCTATTTTGGATGTTTTTTTTTACAGCCTTTAGCTTAAGAAACTCCAGTTCAAGAAACTCCCGTTTTATCTGATGTTAGGGTGTTTTCATCACTCTTTCTGCCAAAAAACACCTTTATGGGCGTTTTTCACAGTCTCTAGTTCAATAAACTCCAGTTTTATCGGATTTTCAGGCGCTTTCTTCGGTCTTTCGGCCAAGAAACACCCTTTTTTGGATGTTTTTATGCAGCCTTTAGCTTAAGAAACTCCAGTTCAAGAAACACCTATTTATCGGATAATAGGGTGTTATCATCACCTTTCTGCCAAAAAACACCTTTTTGGGCGCTTTCCACAGTCTCTAGTTCAATAAACTTCAGTTTTATTGAATTTTCAGGCGCTTTCTTCGGTCTTTCGGCCAAGAAACACCCTTTTTTGGATGTTTTTATGCAGCCTTTAGCTTAAGGAACTCCAGTTCAAGAAACACCCGTTTTATCGGATTTTATTTTAACTCCAGTTTTATTGGATTTTCAGGCGCTTTCGTTGGTCTTTCGGCCAAGAAACACCCTTTTTTGGATTTTTTTTTTACAGTCATTAGCTTAAGAAATCCAGTTCAGAAACACCCATTTTATCGGATAGTAGGGTGTTTTCATCACTCTTTCTGCCAAAAAATCACCTTTTTTGGCGTTTTCCACAGTCTCTAGTTCAATGAACTCCAGTTTTATTAGATTTTCAGGCGCTTTCTTCGTTCTTTCTGCCAAGAAACACCCTTTTTTGGAGTTTTTCACAGTCTTCAGTTAAACTTTTTTGGCATTTTACCCTCTCTTCCGGCTGTTAAACACCCTTTTTGGTCGTTTCCTTAAGTCTCTAGCTCAATAAACTCCAGTTTTATCGGATTTTCAAGCGCTTTCTTTGTTCTTCCTGCCCAGAAAGATCATTTTCCACAGTTAAAGCTTAAGCACCTCGCGTTTTTTCTAATATTCTGGCGTTTTTCTCGAACTTTGTTCCCTTTTTGAGCGTTTGCAATTTTAGATAAATTGAATTTTTTTTTAACTGGAGGAAAAGAAAGAGTGAAAAAAAAGTTTAAAAGTAGGCAAATGTATTCACACTTTTATCTCAAATACGGAAATGGGGAAAATCCCAGGCGGCTTAAACAAAAAGTCAAACAATAGAACGACCTTTCAGGTTGAGGTAAAACTACCATTTTAATATTTCATCCCTATTAAAAAACGTTTCAAATCTACCACTTTTTTTGAAATTCTAATTTCGAAATGACAAAGCTGGCTTGAGAATGGAAATAGATTAGAGATTCATTAAAGTGGAAAAATGCTATGAAAAAAAATTAATTTTTTATCAAGAGCCTCTTTGATAATTTTTTTCCCTCAAAAACTCGTTTGATTTAATTAAAATCTTTATGTCGTTGTGAAATTGGTATCTCTTTGACCTCCTCGGCTTACTTTGATAAGACCCAAGTTTTATAGGTCATCATTGGATATTTAAGATTTAAAAGAAAATATTGGCACTTTAAACATAATGAAAGTAGAACTCCTCCACTTGGTTTTTCTATTAAAGCTACAATGTGACTTATGAGGGGGCACACATCTCGTCCGAAAGTATTCTCGTCCGAAAGTATTCTCGTCCTAAAAATAATAGAAAAAGAAAAAATATAAACTGAATTCTCGTCCGAAAGTATTCTCGTCCTAACAGGCTACAGGTACGCCCCTTTTTAGGACGAGATGACAGTAAGACGAGAAGACATTCGGACAAGTGGATTTCAATTTTTACACAATTTTTTAAATATGTATGTGTAAAATAAAATATTACTTAAAATTAAATGAAATGTATTCTCATCCTAAAGTATTCTCGTCCTAAAATAATAGAAAAAGAAAAATATAAACTGTATTCTCGTCCTAACAGGCTACAGGTACGCCCCTTTTTAGGACGAGATGACAGTAGGACGAGATGACAGTAGGACGAGAAGACATTCGGACAAGTGGATTTCAATTTTTATACAATTTTTTAAATATTATACCGACTTTAATAAAATAGAAATCATCTCGTCCGAAAGTATTCTCGTCCTAAAAATATGTGTAAAATAAAATATTACTTAACATTAAATGAAATGTATTCACATCCGAAAGTATTCTCGTCCTAAAAATAGTAGAAAAAGAAAAATATAAACTGTACTCTCGTCCGAAAGTATTCTCGTCCTAAAAATATGTGTAAAATAAAATATTACTTAAAATTAAATGAAATGTATTCTCATCCGAAAGTATTCTCGTCGTACTGTCTTCTCGTCCTAAAACTAACGTACAAAAATTGCTGCGCCGGAGAAATACGGCAGCGTTCACTGTCGGTTTGTTTGTTTATTTTTGCGAGGATCAGCTCGTTTTGTGACACAAGGGGGCTAATTTTTTTCCCCTCGCGAGGATTTGCTCACCCTGTAGGCGGCCCTGGGATGGTTGATGAGCTCGGTAGGCGCAAAAAGGAGTTTAAAACTTGCTTGGGTGGAACTCTGCATCATTTCTCCTACACAGCAATTTTGTACGTTAGTTTTAGGACGAGAAGACAGTAGGACGAGAATACTTTCGGATGAGAATACATCACATTTAGTTTTAAGTAATATTTTATTTTTCACATATTTTTAGGACGAGAAGACATTAGGACGAGAATACTTTCGGACGAGATGATTTCTATTTTATTAAAGTATAATATTTAAAAAATTGAAATCCACTCGTCCGAATGTCTTCTCGTCCTACTGTCATCTCATCCTAAAAAGGGGCGTTGCCTGTTAGGATGAGAATACTTTCGGACGAGAATACAGTTTATATTTTTCCTTTTTCTATTATTTTTAGGACGAGAATACTTTAGGACGAGAATACTTTCGGACGAGACGTAGGCACTCACTTATGATAGTTTTCTTTTAATTTTGATTGCTAATCGCAAATTGATTTTAATATCAAACAATTAACCAATATTAGAGGAAGAAATGACTGTGATAACGGGTATCTCACGACGCGTTTCGGCTTAATAAGCCTCGTCAGGTGAGCTATTCCCTCTATCACAATCATTTCTATCTTTTCTCTGTGGACCTATCTACGAGAGAATTAGTGGAAACTGCGGGAATGATAGTTTTCTATGGTATTTTCATCCAAAAAACTACCTTATTGGGTGTTTTGAGTTCAATAAGCATAGATTTTATCGAATTTTTGGCTGTTTTCCTCGGTCTTTCTGCCAACAAACACCCTTTTGTGCGTTTTCCACAGTTTTTAGTTCGATAAACATCCGTTTCATCGTATTTTTCTAGAGTTTACTACAGTCTTTTTGCCATGAGAAAATAAAATTGGTATAAAAAAAACTGTGGAAGTAAAAACTTGCATATTTCTATTGGGTTTTTATAAAGTTTTAATTTTTTTTTGCAATTCGCTGAGTCTAATATGTTAAAGTGACTGCTTCCTTTTGGTCATGCATCCGTGTTATTTATATTCGTGTCTCATGCGATATAAGTGGATTTGAAAACTTCCCGATGCTTTTACAGCACGAAGTTTCCCTCCCGTTACGGCCTTCCGGTCATTTCTATTTACATAACACTTCAAGTCGAATCAATCAAGTGAATTCTCGGGAACAAAAAAAGTTCATATCTGGAATGACAATGAGGGGCCCGCAGAGCGGACAAAAAAAATCTTAACGGATTAAAATCTCTTCTAAATTATTCCTAACGACGAGTTCGTTATTTTTTTTTTTCTTCCCCTTCTTCTCCCTCTCTTCTAGAAATGTAAAGAGCTTGCATAATTGAAAATTGAATTAACCCCTTCCTACCCTTCTCATCCGGAGTCTGCCCTCAATTAAGTCGGTTTGCAATTTACGGCTATATTAATTGTTTCTCCTTTAGAGTTTGAGAGGGTGAGGTCTAATTAGTTATAGGAGATCCTCTATTTTCTAAATATTTTCTCAGAAAGGGATAAATCTCTAATTCAAATTTTGTCAACCAATCGATGGTGAAGACGTAAATTCATTTTAAATATTTGAACTGAGAATAGGAAGAGAAAATAGAAAAAAGTTAAGCCCCCGGTGGGATTCGAACCTGCGACCTTTAGGTTACCAGCCCAACAGTGCCATAGAGACCGAGGAGATTGAGTGTCCCTCGGCAATGTGGATCCTGACCAATAAAAATTAACATATAAAATAAATAAATAAATTTTTTCGTCCTCTAAAAATAGTGCCCTTGGAAACATCAGAAAACTGCTTTTAACGCCCAAAAAATGATGTTTCTTGGCAGGATGACCAAAGAAAACATCATGAAATGGGTGTTTGTCGAACTAAAATTGCGAAAGACGCCCCAAAAAGGTGTTTAATGGACAAAAGACAAAAGAAAACACCAGAATCCCCTGAATCCCTAGGGTTCTTAGGACTTTCCTTCTCAAAATTTACTTTCACTTTTTAACATCCTTAAAGAAGTTATTGTGATACCCTCGACGTCGGGTTTTTGTGGAAAGGTCTTCCGGACCCCGTAATTTTTTTTTTTGCAGCCTTTAGCTTAAGAACTTCAGTTCAAGAAACACCCCTTTTATCGAATTTTAGAGTGTTTTCATCTCTCTTGCTGCCAAAAAACATCTTTTTGGGCGTTTTCCACAGTCTCTAGTTCAATGAACTGCAGTTGTATTGGATTTTCAGGCGCTTTCTTTAGTCTTCAGTCTTTAGTTTGTAATGCCGGCCGTAGCATTTGTTTCCGGAACACTTTACGGCAACAGTTTTCAACCGATTTTCACCAAATTTTCAGACAAATTTCTTTAGCCGGTGAACAAGAATGTACCGAGGGCGATTTTTGAATTTCGAAAAAATGGCGGAAATATCTCTGTTTGAAATTTTAAAAAATTCGCTGCGGCCGAACCATAGGTCCGATTTTCACCAAAGATTTCTTATATTTTTACGAATTTTTGGTGTAAAAAATTTGCCACTTTTTTCACCGTTTTTTCCTCACGTCGGACTATATATTTCTGAGCTTGGATGTTTGCCTTTTCTGAGATATTGCAGAATACCTACTATGACAAATATTGTTTTCCATCCTTATTTTCTTATATCACTTCTTATCGTTGACGTACATTTTGAAAAGACGTAATATCCGTTCTTTTTTCCGAATAAAGATCGAAGCCTGCGATTGACAAGAAAATGTTTTTGTTCGTTATAAAGGACAAAATGATAAGAAAAATGGAGAGGAAATTATAAAAGGTTGAGAAGTTAGAAAAATTATTTTTTAGAACCTAAAAAAATTTAAATGACCCTGAAGATCCGCAGAAAGAAAATGTCACTCTTCAGTAATAATCACTAAACCTTCAAAGACAAACGACGTGAATAATTTATGAAAAATGCCGGTTGCCACGGTTACTCTCATAAACAAAGCCTAACCCTACTTATTTTTGTACATTGGCAAATTAGGTACCTATAAAGTCAAGACTTTTTTTTTCTTTCCTCTCACCTCGTCAGTTTTTTCAGCCTAATTTGTATTCCAGGTCTCAAAGTCAGTATAAATCGACGAAAGCCTGTAACTCCTCGACGGCTTTACTACCGCATTTATACAACTTCTTAATTCCTTTTTCCTTCCAGAAAAAAATTTTTTTTTAAAGAAAAATATTCAATAAAAAAATATTTTTCCGACCACCTACGATAGAGTTTTATACGAGCAGGCATGAAATTGAATGATCCCATACATATTTATGACTCTGTCCATTGAGGTGACAAGAAAGCGTAAATAAATCAATTATTCCGAGAAAAAAATTCGAGTATCTTTAAAAAAGAAAAAGGATTCTAAGTTTTCACTCCATTTAAAATGATGGTCGATATAATCTGTTTTTAAAGGGGATGAGGGTTAATCTGATACTTTGATCAGTTTTAAAATGTGTTAATAAAGTAAGCTTGAAAACACAGAACGTCCATTAACACTTTAGTCTCTTCATTCCTACCTACTACCTCAAGGAAGATTTTCAAACATTCCCTATGTAAAAATTGCATTTTTTATATTTTTTTAAACGTCTCTCAGATATTTTTTAGCGTCCATAGAGTTCTATTGACACTTTTTAGCGTCCTCAGAGTTTTACAGATACTTTTTAGCGTCCTCAGAGTTTTACAGATACTTTTTAGCGTCCTCAGAGTTTTATAGACACTTTTTAGCGTCCTTAGAGTTTTATAGACACGTTTTTGTGTACTCAGAGTTTTCACACACTTTTTTTTAGCGTCCTCCGAGGTTTACAGATACTTTTTAGCGTCCTCAGAGTTTTATAGACACTTTTTAGCGTCCTCAGAGTTTTATAGACACGTTTTAGTGTCCTTAGAGTTTTATAGACAATTTTTAGCCTCCTCAGAGTTCTACAGATACTTTTTAGCGTCCTCAGAGTTTTACAGATACTTTTTAGCGTCCTTAATGTTTTATAGACACTTTTAAGCGTCCTCAGAGTTTTACAGACACTTTTTAGAGTCCTCAGAGTTTTACAGTTACTTTTTAGAGTCCTCAGAGTTTTAGACACTTTTTAGCGTCCTTAGAGTTTTATAGCCACGTTTTTGTGTACTCAGAGTTTTCACACCCTTTTTTTTAGCGTCCTCCGAGGTTTACAGATACTTTTTAGCGTCCTCAGAGTTTTATAGACACTTTTAGCGTCCTCAGAGTTTTATAGACACGTTTTAGTGTCCTTAGAGTTTTATAGACAATTTTTAGCCTCCTCAGAGTTCTACAGATACTTTTTAGCGTCCTCAGAGTTTTATAGATACGTTTTTGTGTACTCAGAGTTTTCACACACTTTTTTTTAGCGTCCTCAGAGTTTACAGATACTTTTTAGCGTCCTTAATGTTTTATAGACACTTTTAAGCGTCCTCAGAGTTTTACAGACACTTTTTAGAGTCCTTAGAGTTTTGTAGACACTTTTTAGCGTCCTTAGAGTTTTATATCCTCAGAGATTTACAGTCACTTTTTAGCGTCCTCAGAGTTTTACAGACACTTTTTAGCGTCCTCAGAGTTTTATAGACACGTTTTAGCGTCCTCAGAGTTTTATAGACACGTTTTTGTGTACTCAGAGTTTTCACACTCTTTTTTTTAGCGTCCTCAGAGTTTTACAGACACTTTTTAGCGCCCTTGGAGTTTCACAGATACTTTTTTGCGTCCTCAGAGTTTTATAGACACGTTTTTGTGTACTCAGAGTATTCACACACTTTTTTTTAGTGACCTCAGAGATTTACAGACACTTTTTAGAGTAATCAGAGTTTTATAGACACTTATTATGTCCTTAGAGTTTTATAGACACGTTTTTGTGTACTCAGAGTTTTCACACACTTTTTTGTAGCGTCCTTAGAGTTTTACAGACACTTTTTAGCGCTCTTGGAGTTTTATAGACCCTTTTTAGACCTCTCAGACTGTTAATACAATTTTTAGCGTCCGCGGCGTTTTATAGACACTTTTTAGCGTCCACACAGTTTATAGATACTTTATTTCCTTTTAAAAGAACTGCCAAACAATTTATTTTTATTAAATTAAGTTCGCATTTATACAACCGTTTAACAAAAAAAATTTTTTTTTTCAGTTGAATGTGGACCACGTTAATTAGATGAAGGTAAGCAATTTTTAAACATACTACACTACAGAATTTTTTCAATACTATCCACGGACCTCAAAATTTTAATTAAAAATTGTACATACAAATAACCTCAAGGTTTTTTTTAATTAAAAAGACTTCAATTAACCTTTACTTATAATAAATAAACATTTTTTTTTCTACTCGTCAGTCGTCATTTGAACTTTTAAGAAAAAATTCAATTTCTACAATGAAAAGAATCCATGACGTGGACATATCTTATTTACGCATGATTTCATATTTTTGGTCGAATGGTTATTGAAAAAAAAAATTTTTACCACTGCTGAAAATTACAGCAGCTACAAATTAAATAAAAGAACAAAAAGAAAAAATTTTCATAAAGGTTAAAAGAGCACTTAAAAATTCAGGGGCACAAAAAGATGAATGAAAGAAAAGGAAAAAAATATTGGAAAGTAAGAAATATCGGAGATATAAAAGCAATCGGGGCTCCTTACTTCTATTCAACCTCCCGTAAGATTTCAAGTGATTCTTAAGATTTGTCTTCTTCAAAATTGAAAAAGTTTTTAGTCAAATTATTTTACGAACAATTATTTTTTTACGAAAATAAGTTCAAAGGATATTTTTATACGTAAAAAAAATGATGTCATCGACGAAAAAAATTTCCTTTGTGAAAAGGTATTGGTTTTCATATTTATTTTTATAAATACTTTTAGCGCGCTCTAGGAGTTTAATAGACACCTTTTTAGCGTCCAAACTCCCTAAAGATAATGGGGTAATACCTTAAAAGAAGTGGTTTCGGGAACGGGAATTAGGGCGTACAGGAGGGTAGCAACGTGAGGAAATAGTCAAAAGTCTCATTAGTACCGGAATTGAATTTTCGCCGGAGTTTGATTAGACAATTGTTTTGGACCTCAGAGTTTTTTAGACACTTTTTAGAGTCCTCAGAGTTTTATAGACACTTTTTTGGACCTCAGAGTTTTTTAGACACTTTTTAGCGTCCTCGGAGTTTTATAGACTTTTAGCGTCACCGGTTTGATTAGACAATTGTTTTGGACCTCAGAGTTTTCTAGACACTTTTTAGCGTCCTCGGAGTTATAGACACTTTTCTGCGTCCCCAAAGTTCTATAGACACTTTTTTGGACCTCAGAGTTTTTTAGACACTTTTTAACGTCCTCAGAGTTTTGCAGATACTTTTTAGCGTCCTAGAGTTTTATTATGTCTCAATTTCCTTTGTCGTTAGCGCTCTCTACTATCAATGGAAAGGTCCAAGGTTCAAATCCCGTTTCACACCCAATTATTTTTTTCCCCGTTTATTTTTTTTTCACTTTTTAGCGTCCTCAGAGTTTTATAGACACTTTTTTGGACCTCAAAGTTTTTTAGACACTTTTTAGCGTCCTCAGAGTTTTATAGGCACTTTTTTAGCGTCCAATTTTTTGAAATTTGCCCGTATTTTGACAAAAATTTCCCGTTTTATGCTCGCCCAATTATATGAGCTTTTGAAGCCCTGACGTAGGCTTGTCACGTCCTAATATATGAAATTCAGGTTGGCAAGAAAGTGACAAGTTAACCTATCCTTCAAAAGCGTTTGTACTTCATGAATAATTTATAAAATTCACAACTTCGATTTCAGAAAAAAAAAAAAGCCGAAAGGCACCTTTTTTTAAAAAAGGATTTCGGTTTAGGTGACCTTATTTTCGAAATAGGTTTCGCCAATTGCTTACTCTCCTACAATGACATTCAACATCTGTGCCTAAAAATAATTGGGCGTTGAAAGACAGGCCCCTGAAATTCGTCCTTAAATAGCTTTAGAGTGAATTTTTATTTATTTTTAAATAAAAGGATGTCGAGCTTAGAAAAAAAAAAGAACTTCTTATTAAAGTAGAAACATACGTTGATTTGAGATCCCTCAGGTTGTAAACAAATGAGGAACCTCGTTAAAACGTGGGTTAGAGTCTTGTGAGAGATCTAAAGTTGTTAGCGCCGGGTAGGCACTCGAGAGCGTATTATTCACCTTGTTCTCAAAACCCTGCTTTCAACTTATTACTTTAGGGCAAGAATTAAAAAGAAATTTAAACATTCTAATTTTATTTTGGAGATTTCATGACTCTGTCAGTTATTTCGCATGAACCTTGACCGTGATAATTAAATAATCCGACCCCGTCCGACAATGCCATCATAATTCTCATTTTTCATCAAAGGGGCCTTGCCGACTGCTTTATAATTCGTAATTTTTCAACCCAATATTAAAGTCATTCAGAAAAAAAAGTTGACCTATGAAAGATTGATTTTGTTTTAATATTTTACTTCGAAGAAAATTCCGCCGAGTCCCAAGTTGATATGGAGTGATTGATGATTTAAGTTTTTTTTTTTAAAACTCCCTAAAAATAATGTGGGTAATACCTTAAAAGAAGGGGTTTCGGGAACGGGAATTAGGGCGTAAAGGACAGAGGGTAGCAACGTGAGGAAATAGTCAAAAGTCTCATTAGTACCGGAATTGAATTTTCGCCGGAGTTTGATTACACAATTGTTTTGGACCTCAGAGTTTTTTAGACACTTTTTAGAGTCCTCAGAGTTTTATAGACTATTTTTGGACCTCAGAGTTTTTTAGACAAAAACACTTTTTAGCGTCCCCAAAGTTCTATAGACACTTTTTGGGATCTCAGAGTTTATAGGCACTTTTTAGCGTCCTAGAGTTCTGTTGAAACTTTTTTGGGCCTCAGAGTTTCTTAGACACTTTTTAGCGTCCTCAGAGTTTTATACACTTTTTAGCTTCCTCAGAGTTATATAGACACTTTTTAGCGTCGCCGGAGGTTGATTAGACAATTGTTTTGGACCTCAGAGTTTTTTAAACACTTTTTAGCGTCCTCAGAGTTTTATAGACACTTTTTTAGCGCACCGGATTTAATTAGACAATTGTTTTGGACCTCAGAGTTTTTCAGACACTTTCTAGCGTGTCTGAGTTTTTTAGACACTTTTTAGCGTCCCCAAACTTCTATAGACTTTTTTGCGTCCAAATGTTCTACAAACTTTTTTGCGTCCCCGAAGTACTACAAACACTTTTTTGCGTCCCCAAAGTTCTATAGACACTTTTTTGCGTCCCCTAACTTCTATACACATTTTTTGCGTCCCCAAAGATCTATAGACACTTTTTGTGACCTCAGAGTTTATAGACACTTTTTTGGACCAAAGATTTTTAGACACTTTTTAGAGTCTTCAGAGTTTCATAGACACTTTTTAGCGTCCTAGAGTTTTATAGACACTTTTTGGACCTCAGAGTTTTGCAGACACTTTAGCGTCCTCAGAGTTTTATAGACACTTTTTTGCGTCCCCAAAGTTCATAGACACGTTTTTGCGTCCCCAAAGTTCTGTAGACACTTTTTGCGTTCCCAAAGTTCTATAGACACTTTTTTGGACCTCAGCGTTTTTTAGACACTTTTTAGCGCCTTCAGAATTTTATAGACACTTTTTTGCGTCCTAGAGTTTTATTATGTCTCAGTTTCCCTTAGTCGTTAGCGCTCTCTACTATCATTGGAAAGGTCCAAGGTTCAAATCCCGTTTCACACCCAATTATTTTTCCCCGTTTATATTTTTTTTTCACTTTTTAGCGTCCTCAGAGTTATAGACACTTTTCGGCGTCCCCAAAGTTCTATAGACACTTTTTTCCGTCCCCAAAGTTCTATAGACACTTTTTTAAACCTCAGAGTTTTATAGACTATTTTTTGGACTTCAGACTTTTAGACACTTTTTAGCGTCCTCAGAGTTTTATAGACACTTTTCTGTGTCCCCAAAGTTCTATAGACACTTCTTTGGACCTCAGAGTTTTTAGACACTTTTTAGCGTCCTCAGAGTTTTATAGACTATTTTTGGACTTCAGACTTTTTTAGACACTTTTTAGCGTCCTCAGAGTTTTATAGACACTTTTTTCCGTCCACAAAGTTCTATATACACTTTTTTGGACCTCAGAGTTTTTTAGACACTTTTTAACGTCCTCAGAGTTTTGCAGACACTTTTTAGCGTCCTAGAGTTTTATTGTGTCTCAGTTTCCCTTAGTTAGCGCTCTCTACTATCAATGGAAAGGCCCAAGGTTCAAATCCCGTTTCACATCCATTTATTTTTTTCCCCGTTTAAAAAAAAGCTTTAAATTTTTAAAAATTATCTCTCCGTAGAATATGTGGACTAAACCAACGATTTAACGCGCTCTTTGTCGCTATGGAGGCTGATAGTTTTACGAATACTTAAAATCGATGTGATTCTAATGAGGGCGATTACGCGTATGAGATTGACGTAATTAACGTGTTTACATGTTAGGAAAGGTCAACGTTTATCCTCCTAATAGAATAATAAAGTCTAATTTATTAAGTTCAAAAAGGTAAACAGTATCTGGGCTTTAAAGCTGTTATAAAATTAGGGGCTTAGCTAAATGAAGTGGACGTTTAGAGGAAAGCTAGTAGACTGCAAGCAACAGATAACGAGCTTTTCATCCTCGACGCCTTCACCGACGAAACAGGACTTAATTCTAGTCAAATCCACCTAGAGTCGATCCGTTTTCGTATTCGAAAGAATTGAGCGATTCTAAAATTACGCTTTATTTTTCCCCCTTCAATTTGAAGATCTTGTAAATTTTGTTTTTAAAAGAAATTTTTTAAAAAGAACCAGCATGTTAAAGTTGTAATTTAGATTAATACAGCCATTTTAAATAATTGGTTTTTTTTTTATTTTAAAAATTATTTGCCCAGATATAACAAAATTAACAAGATGCAATAAACAGAAACAGAGTGTTTTTCCGTGTGTTTTGACTAACTAAAAAGCGCACACTGAGAAAAGCAAAAGTTTGTTCTGTTTGATTTCAGCGAGGATTATGCTGTTTTCCAGGGTTCGCTCATCCAGGCGCTTCGTCGCGAAAAGGAAAAATACCCCAGCCATTATTGGCGGGTGTGAGCGGTTTCGAATCGGGCGGGTTTTTACAGGGTTTGGTGACAAGTTCGGCGGCGGAGGTAGCGGTGAAAAAAATCGTGAAGAAGATATGGTCCTTTTGGAAAAACAAGGTTTATGTTCTCAGCAGCAAAGATCCGCTGAACGTTGCGCCAGTTTGCCACCAAGTTCATTACCAAGGCCCAAACGGAAAAGCAATAAGAAAAAAAGCTTGGAGAATATGGGCGACTAAGATTCCGAAGCAAATACTGGAAACAATTCCAGTGCGGACAATACAGAAGTCAGACCCAGAGAATCTCCTGTCAGAATTGTCCCAATTTCACGTAAATTAGGAGAATATGGCCGCTTGAGCGATTCAGAAAGCAGAAACGTTTCTGCGAATTCAAGTTCTGACAATACAGAAAGAAGGGAATCTCCATCTCGTCTAGTCCTTCCTCTACGAAAAACGGAATATACAAGACTTGCTGAAAGGCCGCGGAAGAATTCAGACAGCGAGCCTTCTACGCCTCCTAGATTACGTAAACCGACCGATTTCGGCGCCAAAGAGACCGAAATCAGAATGTCGCCTGTCAACAAGTTTTCGCATTTTAGCCGATTTGACGACTACAATAAAAACCAGGAGAGAAAATCGGAGATTCCTGTGCCATTCAGTAAACTTCCTACTCCGACTAGTCTTTTCTTCCTACCCCACGAAAAATGACAGACTACGGATGTTTCGAGCCGCAGAAAAACGACCCGAAACTCAGGCTTTGTCCGCACCTGTCGTCCGTAGAGGTTCGCTTCATCGAGAACCGCCCAACATGAACAAACAAACCGGCGTCCGATCTCTCCCGACACCCAACAAATATCGAATTCAATTTTAACGTACCTGAGTACTTTGGACTGTTAATACTAATCTTTTTTATATTTTAACAAGTGCCTTGAGGACTAATTTTAGACTAGTCCAGATAATCTTGCGTTCCTAGTTCATAACTTTTTAGCAAAAGCAACTAATGAGCTAGTCTCTTTTAATAATGTTACCTTAATAAACTTGAAACACAATTTTATGTTTAAATAAATCTTTTCAAAATGACAAGAAACCTTGGTTAAATAATAGCTTTGTTCCACCGTAGTTTGAAACTCCTGGAGCATGCCCAGAAGGACTTCAACGTCAAATCTCAAAACATTTGTCCGTCAAATCTGACGTGCAAATCCTTCTGCGCATGCTTCAGGAGTTTCAAACCAGATTCAAACTGTGGTTGGAACAAAGCTTGATTTCTTAAAAATAAGCTTTTCAGGAAAATCAAAATTAGGATTATGATCTACTACGTCTGGAAGAACCTCTTTCAAAAAGATAGTTATGCTATTACGGGGTTAAGTTTTGCCTTAACTTAACGGCCGTTAAATTTTTGCCCTTTATTAACGGGCCGGTTAAATTTTTAACAGGCGGTTAAGTTTTTGCCTTTAATTAACGGGCCGGTTAAATTTTTAACGGGCGGTTAAGTTTTGCCCTTTACTTAACGGGTCGGTTAAATTTTTGCCCTTTACTTAACAGGCTGGTTAAAGTTATAAATAAAAAGACAACAAATAAAGGTAAATTATTGGTTATTTTAATAGTAAAATTAAATCACATTCTTGAGTTAAAAATTAAAATCAGTCTTGGACAAAAAAGTAACATTTTCTAATTCTAAGAATCAAAAATGGACTTCTTAAATGTTTGTTTAAAATAAAAGTAGATTTTCCTTCGAAACTACAGATATTACAAACGTAGGGTTTCTCGTGGATTAAAAGGTGGACTTTGAGATGACCAGAACGTTTACAGGTGTAGTCGCAGTGCGGGCAGGAAAATGGTCTTTCGCCCGTGTGAATCCGCGAATGCTTAGAAGATCGCACGATCTTGCATGAATAAGAGCATTTTTACACGCGAAAAATTTCTCGCCGGTGTGGACTAGAAGGTGCTTTTTCATATCGCCCATTTCAGAACATCGATAATCGCAGACTTGACAAAGAATATGCTTGTCTTGATTATGCCTGTTGACATGACGTTTTAAATTATAAGCCGTGCAGGCTTTAAAATCACATTTATCGCATGAAAAATCCTAGGATCATTTTTAGCCTTTCTTCCCATGTTGGCAAAAATATGTCTTTTAAGGTCACGAGATTCTCTGCATTTATAATCGCAAGAAGTACAACTGTAACGTCTGGCTGATAAATGAATATGTTTGCTATGGCGGCTTAAAAGGTTTGAATTTCTGAAGGTTTTATTGCACTTTTCGCATTTGTAGGGATGGATTTCTTCTTCGTCGGATATTTCTTTTTTGATTGAAAATTCATCAGGTTCAAGTTTGACGGATAAAGGATTTGCCGAGTATAAAGTTTCTTCCTCCGTACAAAAATCTTCATTTTCTTCTTTGACCATTATTTGAATGGCCAAAGGTAACTACAAAATAAATTAAAATAACTCAAAATTTTTAAAATTTCCTTACAAAGTCAGGCAGTCCGGCAGATTTTGATAGCTTGAAAATACTGATAAGGAGGAAGGCTTCTGTTTGGCTTACTTCTCTGATGAAGGGTTCGCGGTATCTTCAAAATTTTTGAAGAACCGTTGATGATCTGACAATTTTGGACAACAAAGTTGTTCAATTCATTTGGGGCTAAAAACCCTAGTTTTATCTTTATCACAAACCAAATTTACAAAGATTTGGGTTAAAAAACACCTAAGTTTTGGCCTATCTATAATTTAAAAAAAAACGACAAAAAAGAGGAAAAACTCCTTCAAAAATTGGGTTCCTCTGACGAACAACGGAGTAAACCTCCATTAGGAGACAATTATGTAGAAATGGATGGTGGAAAAAACCCCATTTTTACAGGCTTTTCAGGAGTTTTCCTTGGTTTTTAGACATAGAATCCCACTGTTACAGAGTTTTCAATAGTTTTCCTAATTTTCGAGCAAAAAAAAATTTTTTTTTTTATTATAAAAATTGGGTTTTCTGAGAAAAAACCTAATAAACGCTCCTAAAAATCCTGTAAAAATAGATTTTTTTTTAAATTTTTTTTTTGCTCGAAAATTAACATAACTATTGAAAACTCAGTACATTGGGGTTTCTATGCCTAAAACCAAGAAAAACTCCTAAAAATCCTGAAAAATGGGGTTTTTTACGTCTAAAAACTGAAAAACTACCCAAAATCATGTAAAAGTGGGGTTTCTCTGTCAAAAATCCGTGGAAAATTCCAGAAAATCCTTCTGAAATTGGATTCCTCTGACAAAAAACCGAGGAAACCTCATAAAAATTTGGTTTAAAAAAAAGGGTTTCCTGCCAAAAAAAAAGCTGGTGAAAGCGCCTGAAAATCCTGTAGAAATGGATTTTTTTTTCTCTCGAAAATTAGGAAAACTATTGAAAACTCTGTAACAGTGGGGTTTCTATGTCTAAAAATCCAAGGAAAACTCCTAAAAATCCTGTAATAATGGGTTTTTTTTTGTATAAAACAGGAAATAGCTTGTAAAAAAAAAAAAAATAAATTTAAAAAAAAGTTTTTATTTTAACTATCTAAAGTCTGTATAAGTTGGTTTCTCTGTCAAATAAACCGTGGAAAACTACAGAAAATCCTTTAAAAATAGGGTTCCTTGACAAAAAACCGAGGAAACCTCATGAAAATTTGGAAAAAAAAAAAGGGGGGTTTCCCTGACAAAAAAAAACCTCAAAGCTCCTAAAAATCCTGTAAAAATTGATTTTTTTTTTTTTTTGCTCAAAAATTAGGAAACTATTGAAAATCTTGTAATAGTTGAGTTTCTCCCTCAAAAAACCAAGAAACCCCCAAAACACCTGTAAGAATGGGGTTTCTCTGCCAAAAAAAAAAACTGAGGACTCCTGAAAATCTTGTAAAAATTGGGTTTTTCTGTCAAAAACCGAGAAAACTTTTATTTTCTATGAGGTTGTAAAACTTTTAGCTTCTTTAACTCTTCAAATTTATGGTTTTCAGCTTATTTCTTCTGAGTTTTTTGTAAATTTTTTTTCTTCGAAATTCACCTATTTTTAATTGTTTATAGCTTATACTTTGGTAATGTCTCCCTCCCTAATAAAAAGTTTTGTAGGTCAAATAATTTAAAATTGAACATATAGAACATCCGAGTATATTTACAAAAAGTAGTTTTTAAAAAAAGTAAAAAACATTTTCCATATTTACATGAATATTATACATCAAGAGAGAAAGATTAAACAAAAAAAAAGATAATCTTGAAACTTTGCAAACTTAACCAATATTTTACAAAATTCTAAAACTACAAAACAATGGTAGGAAAATTTGAAAAAAAGGAACAATTGAAAAAAGGCACTGAGGGTTCTGAAACTTAAGGTTCGTTGGAAGACGGCTTGAGCAAGATAATTCCGAGAAATGTTTGACCACGACGAAACAAAATATGACGATTTGGCTCTTTTTGTCGAAGAAGAACTTTCATTCCTTTCCTTATATAATATGCGGTTCCGGTGAAGCAGTTGGACTCTCCGGCACCACCTTGAGGGTTGGAACAAGTGGCGACTTTGGTCTCTTTATTCTCATCGTCGACAAGCATGATAGAAAAGAGTTGCTCTGCCCGGAAGATGAATAATAGACCTGCTAACATATTTCAAAATGAAAATTGCATTTTAAAAATTTTTTCTTTCCCTTCATTACCTGTGCATATATAAAGTAAAGTCCAGATTCAGGTATAACAGCCGATCCTTTTCCATCTTTTAAAAGTACGTTTCCCAAACTGAATTCCCTCGAGCTGTAAGTGTCTTTGAACCATGGCGCCACCACTCCTGAATAATCAATATTTTCAGATTCCACTTTAATAAAAGGTCTTAGAAAAAATTGAGAAAAATGTTTTTCCTCTTCCAAATGGGGCAAAAAATTTTTCTTTTAAAGAAAATTTCTTTAAAAGAAAAATTTTTTGCCACCTTTTAATTTGATAAAAGAAACTTCATACCTCGTTCGTTGATCACAGATTCTTGAAAACCTCCATAAAACTTGCCAAAAGAGGTAATCTAAAGAAAATTTATGAAGTCTATAATATTTAAATAAATTTTTACCTTTTGTGTCATTATTACTATTTAGATCTCTTTTAGATCTATGGTTTTCATAATTTTCCTGAATATTTTTGGAGTATTTTCACAATTCTTTAGAGCATTTTGTGTCAGAGCTGTTTCCCTGAAAAGTTCATAAGAAATTGATTGGTTGAAACAAAAAAATAAATTTACCGTAGTACGACTTCAATTTGGGCCATACAAATTTCAAGTCTTTTTTCAAAAAGGGACGACATCGTACGCAAACTGTCGAGCTGTTGTTTCGTACGTTCAAGTTCGAAGCTTTTGAAAAAAAATGATGACAACGATAATCAAGAGAATGCTGTAATTGAGAGGAAAAAGGCCATTTCGTTTTGTCGGCTGGTTTTTCAGAGGTGAAAGACGAACGTCAATTTTTGAAGGGATTTCATCTATGATAAAAACAAAAAATGTAATTTTTGAGAAGAAAATCCACTTAAGTTTTAGGATTACATAAAGTTGTGGGTATGTTAAGGGAAAAATGGTGACTTCTTGGTAGAGGAAAACTTATGTTTACGATAACTAGGGACAGCAAAAGAGCAAGACTACTTTCGCAGTTAAAACGCGATTATGGCGATACGACAAAAACCTAAAAACTTGAGCGTTCACCATAATGCATTTACGATAATTAGGGGTCCGAAAGACCCTTGAAAATGTAAAAAACCTTCATAAGCCAGCTGAAAAGGCAGGACAACGTATACGTGTGGACATAATGCGGTTCACCATAATGCATTGACCATAAAATAACAGAAAACTGTTCAACTGTTCACCATAAAAAATCTGCAACTCAACATAAAGAAAATAGTCGAAAACGACCATAATGCATTTGAACATAATACATCTCAACATGCAAGAAGAGATTTAACGATAGTCGTTTTGACATAAAATTTGTTGTTTCAACATGACACAGTTGAACATAAAGGAAACTTTCATTTTAAAGAACTTGACGTTTCGCCATAAAACTGTCGTTTGGGCATAATAATCTCACCATAAACTAGGGACAGCCAAAGAGCAAGCCTATTTTCGCCGTTTAAAAAGCGATTTTGGCGAAGCGACAAAAACCTTAAAACTTGGCAGTTCACCATATTGCAATTCAGAAAAAATTAACCCCCTTGTATCATATAACGAGCTGATCCCATTGGCTGCCTGCTTGCATTTCGTGTTATGGTGAGATGCTTCATGTTGAATTGCATTATGGTGAACGGTCAAGTTTTAACCCTTTCAAGACTGCAGGCGATTATAGTTGCCCAGCAGGAAGCCTCTCTATTTCTCTAAGATAGTTAATACCTTCGCTTCCCGTGGCGCTAGTGACATGCAAAAACTGTCCATCTGTTGGGGAAGAAATGTACTACGTGATGATCGCATCACTCGTCGCTTTCTGTGCTTTGCTGGGCGCTGGGAGCGGTCGGGGAGAAGTTTGGGGAGAAGTGCTGTGACAGTAGCGCAGAGAATCCGGCGTCAGACGCGGTCTCGAAAGGGTTAAGGTTTTGTCGTATCGCCATAATCGCGTTTTAAACGGCGAAAGTAGGCTTGCTCTTTCGCTGTCCCTAGTTTATGGTGAGATAAACTCCCGGGGGGGGGGGGGGATGCCCAAACAACAGAAACAGTTTTATGGCGAAACAAGTTTAAAGAGAGGCTTTTATAGTGAGAAGCATTATAGTGACTTGCACTTTTTTTATGTTGACTTGTATTTATTGAAAAAGTCGTTTATGGCTAAATTATACAATGCTCAAAATTTTTAAACCTTTGAGAGCTTTATGTTCAATTGCATTATGGCGAAATGCATTATCTAAAACTATAGATTTTTTATGTCAAAATGCAGATTTTTTTTATGTTCTACTGCTTTAGGGTGAAATGCGTTGAACGGTGTTCTCCCAAAAGGTTGAAAATCATCATAAAACAGCAAAATTTTGAGAAATCCAATAAAATTTCAAAATTAAGATAATGAGGGTTACTTTGACACCTCAGAGGTAGACCCTTGAAAAAATTTAAAACTTTCATATTGAAAATCTTATTTAAAAAATTCAAAATTTGTGTTTACTGGCAGAATGGTTAGAATTTAATTATTTTTAGGCAATTTAGATTTTATATTCATTTTTTGTTCAGAGAAATTCAAGGTTGAAATAATATCGAAGTCCAGGAACAAAAAGGATTAGTGGTAGTAAGATAAGAAAATAATTCTAAAGAAGAGCAAGAATAATCTAGTCTGAGAATGCTAGGCTCGAGGAGAATACAACTTTGATTCTTTTTCTTTTTAATTTAAAATATTGTTAAAAACTTTCTTTTTTTTTTAATTGACAAAATGAGCCGTCGAACGATTTCAGAAACTTCGGAATGTACGACGCAGAGTTCGACCGAAAGTCGAGAAGATTTCCAAGAAATCATGGACTTTCTCGGCGTCTCCGCTCCTGACATGCTAGCCCAAGATAGATTCACAATCGACAGAAAACTTATTGAAAACTTACTTTTTGGTGAGTTTTAATTTACAAAAATACAATTTATCAATCATTTTTATCCTTTTTTATTTCAAAGGTGGAGACAAAAATACTGCTACTGACCTTTTTCTAAAGGTAAGGTCTAAAAATGTTTAAATTTTATAAATAATTTATATTTTAGATAATGAGAGAAACAAGGACGTATATTTCGTGGCCAGCGAAGTTGAAACCGGATTCTAAATCCAAAAAAGGTTCGTTTTCAAGTGCTCCTTGGGTTTAACTTAATATTCTTGTAGATCCTCATGTGAGAATAATAGAAGAGTTGAGGACGTTAAACTAGCGCATGAAAAGGTTTCAGCGACGCTCGGACCGAAAGAAAATCGCGTCAACATGAAAATCGACGTAAGCTACACAGAGCATTCGCACATCATCGGAAAAGGTGGACACACGATAAAAAGCGTCATGGAAGAAACGATGTGCCATATTCATTTTCCGGATTCGAATCGCAATAATCCACTCGAAAAAAGCAACCAAGTCTCAATTTCGGGGGATGTCGAAAATGTTGAAAGAGCCAGAGCAAAAGTCAGGGTAAGAATTTTACTAAGATTTTTTAAACCGAGGATATTGGGAAGAAGAAAAGAGAAGACAAAATTTAGGCCCCAGTAGGATTCGAACCTACAACCATTGGGTTTCTAGCCCAAGGCTGAGCTATAGAAACATGGAAAATTCCCGGAAATCCTGTAAAAATGGAATTTTTTTGGTCTAAGAACCTAGAAAAACTCCCAAAATCCATTAAAAGAGGGGATTTTTACAGGAAATCCTGCAAAAATGAGGTTTTTTCTTTCTTCTTGCTCGGTTTCCAGCGAATTTTCATTAAGCTTTTCAGCGGGTGTACAAATGGGGTTTTTCTGTCAGAAAAAAAGGAAAACTTCCCGGAAAAATGGTGGGAGGGGGGATTTTCACAGGAAAATCCTGCAAAAATGGGGTTTCTTTCTTTTTCTTGCTCGGTTTCCAGCGAATTTTCAACAAGCTTTTCAGTGGGTGTGCAAATGGGGTTTTTCTGTCAGAAAATAAAGGAAAACTTCCGGAAAAATTGGAGGGGGGGGGGATTTTCGAAGGAAATCCTGCAAAAATGGGGTTTCTTTTTTCTTCGTGCTGGTTTCCAGCGAATTTTATCAAGCTTTTCAGCTGGTGTGCAAACGGGGTTTTTCCGTCAAAAATAAAGGAAAACTTCCAGGAAAAATGGAGGAGGGGGGGGGGTAAAAGAATCCTGCAAAAATGGGGTTTCTTTCTTTGTTCTTGCTCGGTTTCCAGCGAATTTTTAGCAATGCAAATGAGGTTTTCTGTCGGAATAAAAGCAAAATTTCCGGAAAAAATGGAGGAGGGGGGATTTTCGGAGGAAATCCTGCAAAAATGGGGTGTCTTTCTTTCTTCTTGCTCGGTTTCCAGCGAATTTTCATCAAGCTTTTCAGCGAGTGTGCAAATGGGGGTTTTCTGTCAGAAAATAAAGGAAAACTACCGTGAAAAACGGAGGGGGGGGGGGATTTTCGCAGGAAACCCTGCAAAAATGGGGTTTCTTTCTTCTCGCTCGGTTTCCAACGAATATTCATCAAGCGTGCAAATGGAAAACTTCCGGAAAAATGGAGTGGGGGGGGTTTTACAGGAGAGCCTGTAAAAATGTTTTTTTTTTTTTTCTAAAAACCTAGGAAAATTCCCACAAATACATTAAAAATTTGGTTTCTCTGCCAAAAATCGAAGGAAAAACTTCCGGAAATCTGCAAAAAAACTGAGAAATTCTTTAAAATTCACACTTTAAGAATTTCAGCAGGCTACCTCAATTTCAACCTGTCTTCTAGTAAAAAATAAGAGGGGGGGGGGGGGGAGAAGAAATGGGAAGGAAAACATGTGAGACAAGAACTCAAATCGAAAAGCTTTATTTTAATCGGCTTCAGGTAGGTCAAGCATTGGGCAAGAAACCCTAAGGTCGTAGGTTCAAATCCCACTGTGGGCCAATTTTTTGCATAATTTTTATGTTGTAATTAAATTTAAAATTTAAAGGAATTAACTCCGTTGATATTCTGCTTTGAACTTCCCATTTTGGAAGCTCTTTCTCTCACACCGAACAAATCATGCCCATACATCAAATACGTTCAGGATAAGTACAATATTCAAGTTATGTACAGGACGAGGCAGAAATTAAATTCGACCCTCGTAGTAGTCAAAGGATGCGAATGGGAAGTAGAAAACGTGAAAGAAGCAACCCAACTTTTGATAAGCTACATGTGCAAATCGCTTGAGGTAATTTCATTCTTTTTCATCTCAATCACTTATTTTGCTTTTCAAGGAAAAAGTCCAAGTTCAAATGATTCTTGAAATAACGCCTCAATTTCATAATGTAGTCATGGGAAAAGACAACGAAAACTTGAAAGCCATTATGATGAACACGATGACTCAAATCACCTTCATTGACGCTTTTGACCCAAACATACCAAGCTTGAAAAAAAGCAACGTGACTATAACAGGTGCCATCAACGACGTTTATTTAGCTCGTCAGCAATTAATAGTAAAAACAAATTTTTAAATAGAAAATATTATTTTAAAAAATTGTAGGGATCGCTCCCAGTTTTGCTTATGTTTGACGTTCCTGATACTTCACGAGTACTCGACCAAAAAAACATCAATGACGTCATGAACGCTCAGAATGTCCTCATAACAACAAGATATAAACCCAAACAGAATATCACAACTCTTATAATAAAAGGAATTGAGAGAAACATAAGTAAAAATGAGTCAATTTCAATTTTTTTAAATATTTTCTTTCAGGCAATATTTATGAAGCGCACAACAAACTGATGGGTTTGAACAATCCAGAAGTAAAAGTGAACATTCCTGAGACATATTTCATCAAAAAACGTTGGTTAAATAATTTTTTCTTTTTTGATAAATGATCGCTTTTAGGTGAGGATAATCGCATTCCGCCGATATCGACTCCGCCGGTAATGATGGGTTCTATGCTTGAATTATGTAATCCATGGAATGGATTTGTTTTCGGACAGAATCGTTTGACGCAACAGAAGCAAAATATCGCACCGCCTCCTGAATTGCCCACAAGTTAGTTCAATTTTTTTTCTCAAATAGAAGGCATTGGATACTCTCCATGTCTGGTTTTTGGAAGGTCTTCAGCGATTCCTACAAGTTTTGGGATCAAAAGTTGTTCAAACTAAAATTTCGGCTTATCGCTCACCAAAATTTACCAAATTTGGGTAAAAATGCAAAGTTTTAGCCTAATGCCATAAGATATGGAGAATAAAACCATCAAGCGGGGTCCAAAATGCAAAAGCAGGATTGCTAAAAACCTAGAAAATCTCCTAAAAATCGGATTTCTCTGCCAAAAAAGAAGAATCTGAAAATTCTGTTAAAATGGGGGATTTCTCTGTCTAAAAATCGAGGGAAACTCCTGAAAATCCAGTAGAAATGGGAGTTTGTGGTGTAAAATTTTCTTTACGCCTTAATAGTTCAAAGATCGAACTATTCTGAAACAAAGGTTCAGAAAAAGCGCAAAATCTGTCTAAAAAGGGGATTTTGTACCAAAAACTGCATGGTTAGAGTCCTTGACAACTGACCCACACAGCCCACTAAAATTTACCTTTTTTTTTTTCTAAATTGCAGTCACCGGCTTTAAACGTCCTTGGGAATCTCCAACGAAACTGCAGACATTGAAGCTTGAAGCGAACAAAGGTACAAAATGAGGGCAGAAATATTCAAAAATTCAGCAAAAAAGCCATAGAATTGCAATTTAAAAAAATAAATTTTAGCAATGCGGACAAACGTGAATGCGGACGAATGCAGGGTTCCAAACTCGACTTGGTCCGGACTTATGTTTAGCCGTTCTACGCCTGACGAATTCCAAATTGGTGGAAAAAGAATTAAGGTTAGAATCCTATAAATTTTGAATAAATTAAAAATAAGTTATAGCTTCAGTGGGATTCTGATAAGAATTCTTTACAAAGTGAATACGATAATGAAGATAACTTGCGTATGAACAACACATCCGAATTTTCAACTTCTTCGACTTCTGATTGGTTAATGACTATGCCGATGAAGGATCTCCCGACCATTTTTGTCAACCTTGGACTAGAACAATACACAAGTAAATAAATTTTGTCACTCTCATAAAATTATTTCTTTCAGGGGTTTTCGAAGAAAACGAAGTCGACCTTTTGTCTTTCTCGACACTTAACGAACTCGACCTCAAAGAAATCGGCGTCAACGCTTTAGGAGCCAGACGTAAACTCATGCTCTGTATCAACGGTAAAACACTAATTTTGTTCAACAGCAGTTTGAAACTCCTGGAGCATGCGCAGAAGGATTTGCACTTCTAATTTGATGTCAGGTGACTTCAGATTTGATGGGCAAACGATTAAAGGACGTCCAAATTCTTCTGCGCATGCTACAGGAGTTTCAAACTACGGTTGGAACAAAGCTATAATCATAAATCTTACAATTTACTAAATTCATTTACAGAGTTAAAAAGAAGATTCGGACAAAAAAGGTTCAGAGGAAGCGTAGCTCCTGGGGCCGAACGCACTCATTCTAATGACAATTTAAATGAAATCGAATGCTAAAAAGCAATTTAAAAACTACTTAAATTAACGCCTTTTAGCATTCCATTTCATATAAAACTAATTCATTTTTTCCCCAACTTTTGGTCTTAAAAAATTTTCATATTCAAAATATGATTTTCAGTTTACAGTAAAATCACCCCAAAATTTTTAATATAAAAAATCATTGTTGAAATTATAATTTTAAATAGTAATTTTTAAAAAATTAAATGTTTAAATAGTTAAGGGGTAATTTTATAATAATTTTTGTTTAAACAAAAAAAAATTTCCACCTCATTCTATATTATTGTTAAATAGATATGAAAGACCAAAAAATAAATAATTAATTGTTTATTTTATTTTTATTAAAGCCTAAAGTTTCGTGAAAATTTGGGAAAAGTTAGTAGATCGGAGTTTTGAACTCGGGTCTGAGTGATCTAAATTTTCTTTATCTACAAGAAATTTGAAAAGACACCAATTTTTGACTTTTTGGTGGCCTGGAAACCTCTTTTTGATGGCTAAAAATTTGCCACAATCTAAAATGAGGAAAAATTACCAATAAGTAACTTTATCTACAAAAAGATGAAAGATTTCTTCGATATTTTTGGGCTAAATTTAAATGGGAAAGTCCACAAATGTGGAAAACCATTCAATGCTAGGAATTCATCAATGAACCTTTCTAGAAGCACCAAACTATTTTCATTTGTTTTTTTTTAGGATTTTTTTTAAGGATTTTTTAGGGAATAGAATACTTGGGGTTTGTGAGATTCACAGTCCAGGGTTCAATCCCCAAGCTGTGAATTTTTTTAAATATGAATTTTGCAGTTAGATACGCGAGAAATGTGGTGAAAGCCTCCATCTGGGCCCGTCTATAACAGTTTTAGACGAAAAGAAAAAGAATAATGATAACTATAGTTAAGTTTTTCAAGAAAATCTAAATTCTAGCATTATTTCCCTTAAGATTATATCATTTTTAGCATAATTTGGAAGCTCTTTGTAAGATAGAGTGAGGCCCAAAAAAATCATAGGCCGCATTTGGCATTTAAACTCCTGGGACGTCAAATTAGACGTCGTTCACATCGTTTGTCCGTCAAATTCTGAAGTCATGTGACGTCAAATTTGACGTGAAAATCCTTCTGCGCATGCTCCAGGAGTTTCTAAGTGTTGGAACAAGCTAATAAAAGTAACAAAAAATAAAGCTAAATAAACAATAGTTTATCAGCACAGGATGTTGGTCCTTCCTCAACATAAAAAGCGAAAAGCAAATAAAGAATTAAATTTTCACCTGCACTGATTCTTATTTTGGTGTGGACAGACGATTTTGGAGGACTTTTCGGTAAATCGGCCAAATCGTCAAAAATCTTCCCCTTTTCGTTCAGAGTCACTCCGGCCTTTTTATCCATTTCGTCCACTCAGCCTCTGCATCAAAACAAAACAATGAAACGATTAATTTAAAAAAATTAAAATTAAAATTAAAAAAAAAAACAAACCCGTTTAATTCATGTTAGCTATCCATGGGATTGTGGATGAACAAAGGAGGAGATAAAACAAAGGGAGACGAGAAAACTCTGGCGGAGGATTGTCAGTTGTCTTTTCGTAACGTCTTTTGCAAAATTTAGGGCGGGTTTGAGGGTGACCTTCTGATGCAGGTAAAGCGGGAGAGATGACGTCGACTAATGGGAAATGCAAAACTATCGGAGTGAAGTATGAACAGGTGGGACGCTACAGGTGCTTTTGTAAAAGGACCCTTCGGGAAGGGGGAAAAAACTTGTCAACCCAGGTTTTTAGGGGTGACGCGAACGGCTTCCATTTCTGACACGTGCCCTACTCGATTTCGAGATAGGAGCATGCAGCTTTCTTTTTATTTTATTTTTTGTTTCTTTTTCTTTTCTTTTTATCAAAAACCACTTATAATTTGGGGTAGAGATTGAAATAAATAGCTTGACCATTTTTCATTACACTAAAATGAAAGAGGAGAACATTTTAAAAACATTGCCGTTAAAATTGTGAAAAATCAATTTTTATAATTTTTGAGAGGTCAGAAGAAATTTTCAAATTTTCGAGGGTGGTAGAACAGTATTTTGAGTGTATACGTGTCGACATAATGCGGTTCGCCATAATGCATTTGACCATAAAATAGCAGAAATCGCGAGTTACCGTTCACCATAAAAAATCTGCAGCTCAACATAAAGAAAATAGTCGAAAACTTTCACCCTAATGCATTTGAACAACATCTCACAATAAAGAAGAGATTTAACAGTTGTCGTTTCGACATAAAATTTGTCGTTTCAACATATCGTAGTTGAACATAAAGGAAACTTTCATTTTAAAGAACTTTTCGTTTCACCGTAAACTGTTTCTGTCGTTTGGGCATAATACATCTCACCATAAACTAGGGACAGCCATCGAGCGAGCCGAGATATTAATTAACCAATAATCAAATCGCATTATGGTAAACTGTCAAGTTTTAAAGTTTTTGTCGTTTCGCCAAAATCGCTTTTTAGACGGCAAAAATAGGCCCTTGTGTCATAAACGAGCTGATCTCATTGGCTGCCTGCTTGCTTTTCCTAGTTTATCGCGATTGCATTATCCTCGAAATTTTTTGAACTTTTGAGTGCTTTATGTTTAATTGCATTATGCCTAAACGCTTTGGGTGAAAATGTGCTTTGTGTTGAACGGTGTTCTCAAATTTTAGATCTATTTCTATATTTCTATACTTATTTAAATTAGGTACCTACTTACGCTGTCAATCGATGGCAATTAATATTTATTCGAAAAGAAATTTTGGATTCAATTTTTTTTTTTAGTCTCTTGGGGGAGAACTCCTGGGGAAAAGTTCAAATGGAAATGAAGAAATATTCCCAGTTACATGGATTTTGAGGGGTCATTGGTATGAAATTTTGGTTACACAGTTCAGGCCCCGGTCATTGGTACGATATTTTAGTTACGTACAATGGCTGCAAGGGTCATCGATACGAAAATGGTGACCCACAATTTTTTTCAAAAAGAAAGAAAAAAAAAGAGAAAAAAAAGAAGAAAAAAAATTATTTCGGAAAATCTGAGGGGTGGAGAAGATGGGACAACAGACCATTTACCTCGATTTTTTGGACTAGAAACATTTTTTTATCGGCTATTCGGGCGTTTAGCAATTTTTATTAGCGAAGTTTTCTATCGCTTTCCTCGATTTTCTGGAGGAGAAGAACTTTTCCTAAAAACCGCACAAGAGGGAAATCCAATAAACTTCTGTTAAAGAAAGTTAAAAAATGGTCGGCTAGCTGGCACTACAGACAACTATGTTTAGTAAAAATCCCTGATTTGCCCCTTTTTCAAATGAGATCTTGTCGTTCCCTAGGGATCTAAAAAACGAGGGACTGGATCATTCTCCAGTGTGGGAATCGAACCCACAACCTTTGTTCCCCAAAAATGAGGGATATATTTACCGTTTCAGAAAAAGAAGTTAAAAACTACTCTTCGAGGGTATCACAGTAACTTTATATGTGAAAAATTCCTTTATTTCATTTTTGGGGATCTCTGGTAGAAGAACACCAGGTTTTCTGGCATTTTTTTAGCGTAGCGCCCTCCAGATAATACTTAAAGGCTACGTCATGAACGTCATAAGAGTAGTGATACCTCATAGTACCCATGCGCCGTAAGGTTTTTCGAGGTTATCTCTTATCTGTAACAACAGTTTTCAAACTCAACTGCAAAAAGAAAATTTCCTAATTGATATTCTTTTTATTCATCTCTGTTTTGATGGAAATGGATCAAAATTTCGAAACTACGTCCGACGATGAGTGGTATTGCGAGTCAATTTATCGGTAATTATCAAATTCTGAGTTAGAAGTTGAGCTAGTAGTAATGAGTACCGAGTCCTTCTTTTAGGTGTCCTTCTGCTTAAGGAGAGCTTTGAGGAACCCTTTTCTCAAGGTTTCTTAAAAATCCTTCTTGTGTATTTGTTTATGTCTTTGAAGTGATCTGTACCTTCAATTAAAGGAATATTTCAGTTTCTCCTTTTTTCAAGGTAGCTATTGAGTTACCTCAAGGAGTCCTCAAACCTTGCTTAAAAGCTTGCGTTAAGGGACGGAAAAGGGATTTCAAGGTGTCCTTAAGGAGATTTTCAAGGAACACTTATTTGTAGTCTGCAACTTGGGAAACCAAGTGAGGACATTAATTATTTTGAGGGTATAACAACAACGGCGATGGTTTTCTTCACAGCCCTAGAAAAACGCCAGAAAACGGGTGTTTTGTAGAAAACTCCTAAAAATCACCAGAAAATCCAGTGAAACTTAGCATTTAGCTTCAGAAAACGCAAAAAATTCAGAAAAAGGGGATTTCTAGTTCGAAAAATAAAGAAAAACTGATTTTTTTTGAGATAAATGCAATTCAGAAAATGGGATTACTAGGTCAAAAAAGAAAGAAAAACTCCCAAAATCCGGGATAAAAGGATAGGAAAGCCCTAAACCTTTTTTGACTTCCTAAAAAAGAAGTTATTGTGACAAAAATGTCTAGAAATTAATTAAATTTTTACAAGGTTTCTTCCTTTGAGGGTATCACAATAACTTCTCTTCGAGTTGGTTATCTGAGAAGAGAGTCTCTTATTAGAGACGAGCTCTTTTAGTCTAAAGAATTATTACCAAAGCTTACATGAAAAAGTTTTTACCTTTTTTAATGATTATTTTTGAAAAAAGCTTAGCAAGCCTTAGGTAGAACCGTCGGTGGGAATATCGGCGACCAACTGTCTGCGCCTTTTTCAACCCTTCCCCCAAAATGACCAAACAACAAAATGAGTCAGGAAATCCCTCGAAAACTTGTTTTCGTTTTCTTCTATAAACACTCCAAAAGTTCAAAAAACTCTACATTCCTCGATTTGTCATCTTTGTTTATAGTAACTTTTCAAAATAGGTATGACGAACTCATCATGTTCGAGCTGGAACACAAAGTCGTCAGCCTGGATCTCATGGATAGCACGTGTGCTTGTTTATTATGTGAGAAATCATCAGGAAATCAACTTATTCTACATCATTCTCTACCTCTTAAACTTTACAAAAATTTAGAAAGAAAAGTAAAAGATACCGATTTGAAAATTAAATCTGGACTTTTCCCCGAATCCTACGTTCTTCAGGTAATTTATTTTAAATTACAAAAATCTGACCTCTGTTTTCAGATGTGCTGTTTATACACTGAAGATAAAATGATAACCTCAGAAAAAGATGTCTGCGGTATCAAAATTTATCAAATATCTTCTCAGACAGGTATTATAAAAATTAGCAATTCTAAATCTAATTTTTTTTTCATTTTTCAGAAAAAGTTAAATTGATAAATCTCCAATTTTGGAACCCAGGGTATCTATTATGGATAAAAATTCAGTTATTCTTGCCAAAGATACAATTTTGAAGCCATGTTTGCTTGATATTGTGGATGAAAAAATTAAAAATGATTTTGTCATAGAGGGTACGCCGGATCACTTATTCCTCTGGCTTTGTCTCAAAATGAAGTGGCTTTTTGTAATAAAATAAATGGAGAAATAAATTTTTATGATATAAGGAGCAATAAAAGTTGGAAAATTCAAGGTACATTTTTTTTAAGCTTCTACAGTCTTGGGGTATTCATATTCATTAATATGAATGTATTCATAAATCAGAAGTCATAGAGAACCTTTGTGCAGTCATAATTTTTAAATATATTCATATTCATGAATATGTACCCAACTATGGTTATAAGTATTTACGTATTTATTTTAGGAAAAAATGAGTCAGAATGTACTGTTTGCTCAAATTTTGACTACAGAAACTCAACTTTAGGCCAATTCATCGGTACTTTAGATAAAATGGAAATTACATTTTTACGACATCAGAAGTGAAAAGCCGTTGATTTCAGGATGTTTAAATTTCTGTGATAATAAAGACTTAAAAATGAAATTTTCACCCGACAGCCGCGAATTTCGATTTCGGGACGACAGTAACGTTTTGATCTATAATTTTGAAAATTTTAAAGAAATATTTTCCCACGATGGTCACAAACGTATGGAACACTGTTCAAAAACTACTACGGTAACTGACCATCTATGGTATGACGATAAAACTGTTATTTCATGCGCAGATAACCATTCTTTAAACTGTTGGCAGTATGTATAGATAAAACTTACTTTCAAGTTTATTCTTACTTTGCCACTGAGCAACTGACCTTATGTCAAATGGCCCTTTTTTTTTCAGCTCACACATGTTGATAAAAATTTGTCACACACTCAAAATAGAACGTTTCATCATTCATAAATCTGTATTTTGTTTGTTTTCACCTCATTTTCTATTCCATTGTTCAAAATGACAAGTGCTCCTTTTTTCCCTCATATTTTATTAATACTTTTTTAAATATAATTTTATAAACTTGTACTTTCTGTAGTAATCTTTTACTTCCCTGTACTAAACTTGTACTTTCTGAATTAGTTTATCTACGATCCAACAGGTAGAGCCCACGTCTTCTGTTGGCTTCAATTAAGATCCCTAAATTCTTCTGATCTTCAGTAGGGATTAAATTTTGATCCCGAAATTTCGAGATCCGGAATAAAAAATCCCGGGATTTCGGGATTTGAAAAAAAAAGTCTAAAACCAGTTAGCAATAGAAAATGTTATTTATTATAAGTTATAAACTATGTAGTTGTTGGTATTTACAAATATTCTAAATATTATTATTTTGAAAATGACTTCTCAAAAAACTTAAAGCGTTTATTGTTTCGTCTCCTAATCTGGACCTAACAGATTTGCATAAATATCCTGCAGCAGAAAACGCCCTTTCTGACTCTACACTCGTAGGGGGCAAACCCATTAAATTTTGATGCACTTTAAACATTTCGCCTCGTTCCCAGAGTCCGATTTATGGAAGTATTTCCAAACAGAAGAGCTGTCCAAATTTTTTTTAATATAGGGGGAAAAAGACATGACTCCTCAATACGACACTTCGTGGTCAACTAAATCAATACAGCAATAAAACTTATATATTAAAATAATAAGGAGGGGAAAGGGCTTGTTTGTGCATGTTTGTAAACTAACGATTTTTTTCGTCTAAATTAATTAGACCTGTCACATAAAAATAAGATTTATTATGGGGTTTTCTGCACTCGTATCATCGCGACCTGTCAAACTCGCTAGATTATAAACCGTGAAATTAATATTAGACCTGTCATAGAAAAATAAGAAATATTGGTTTTATCTGCACCTGTTGACCTGTCAATGAAAAATAAATTTTCAAATCCCGAAAATCCCGATCCCAAGTGCTTTCGGGATCAAAAAAATCCGGGATCCCGGGATTGCAATCCCTAATCTTCAGTTCCTCAGGAAGATATTGGCCGCAAAAATAAGTTTTTATAGAATTTTAGCCTCATGAACATGCAGAACTAGCGCTCCTAGGTATCGATGAATAAACTTATTGACAAAAGGTTAAATCTTTCGATTTTGTAACCTTGTTACTACTCGTAAACGTGTAGTCACACTGTGTTATGTAGATATTGGTCGGGGGGGAGGGGGGTAAAATCGGACCAATGGTACTGGCGCATTTAGACAAAACTTTAGTAATACAGATCTCCGCCGTTTTAAAAAAAATTTTCAACATTTTCTGAAAAACTAAGAAAAGAAGAAAATCTGATGAAACTTTTGGAGTTCCATCAAAATTGGCGAGGAGGTTATACAATATCTTCTCTTTGAGAAAGAAAAAAGCCCTAATTTCCAGCTTTCTAAATAAAATTCTAAGCATTTTAAATTCATTATGTAACGTTAGGATTCTAATAGAATTTTAGCCTCATGAACCTGCAGAACTAGCTCTCCTCGATAACGATGAATAAACTTATAAACAAAAGGTTAATCTTTCGATTTTGTAACCTTGGTACTACTCGTAAACGTGTAGCCACTCTGTCACACTTGTGTTATGTAGATAGTGTCCTGGGGAGGGGGGAGGGTAAAAATCGGACCAATAGTACTGGCGCATTTAGACAAAACTTTAGTTAAACAGATCTCCGCCGTTAAAAAAAAAAATTCTCAACATTTTCTGAAAAAAATAAAAAAAAAAAATCTGATGAAACTTTTGGAGTTCCATCAAAATTGGCGAGGAGGTTAATACAATAACTTTTCTTTGAGAAAGATGAAAGCCCTTATTTTCAGTCTAAATAAAATTCTAAGCATTCTAAACATGCTGAACTAGCGCTCCTAGGTATCGATGAATAAACTTATAAACAAAAGGTTAATCTTTGGATTTTGTAACTTGTTACTACTCGTAAACGTGTAGCCACCCTGTCACACTTGTGTTATGTAGATAGTGTTCTGGGGAGGGGGGGGGGGGGGTAAAATTGGACCAATAGTACTGGCGCATTTAGACAAAACTTTAGTTAAACAGATCTCCGCCGTTAAAAAAAATTCTCAACATTTTCTGAAAAACTAAGAAAAGAAGAAAATCTGATGAATTTGGAGTTCCATCAAAATTGGCGAGGAGGTTAATACAATAATTTCTCTTTGAGAAAGATAAAGCCCTATTTTCAGTCTTCTAAATAAATTTCTAAGCATTTTAAATTCATTATTTTTAACGTCTTTATAAAGGTCGAACGTTATTAAATCAATTGATAAAGGAGAAAATCAATTCTTAGAAAACGTCTGATAAGGTTTTTATGATCTACTTTTGCATGCGACGTTAAGGTGAAAGGGGACGACAAGTGTGGAGTTTTTTCGTGAGACAGAAGATGTGAGAAGGAAAGAGATAGAAACTCAAAATTTGCGGCACCTCTCACTCCTCTAAAAATGGTTCGATTTAATTCTGTAAAGTGGAGCGTACTCGTTTTGAGTACAAATGTCGCAATTTTATCAAGAAAATTTTTTGAGCATCAGATTTTGAGATTTTGAGTTCAAAATTTTTGTTTTTTAGAAATTTAAAAAAGTCTTCTTATACATAGAATCAGAAAAAAATACTGAATCCACCGCACTTGGAAAAATTAAAATCGGATGAAAATTGGCCTCCGAAACGGAAAAATACGATTTTCCCTTTGATGTTTCGCCGCTTCCTCGCACCCGCTTCTTGGTATCGACCTCTGAGTCCACCAAGATTTTTTTTTATAGAAAGCGGGAATCTCGGAAGACTCATTATTTTCCAATCTCTATCCTACGAGTCCACTAAAATTTTTTTTTTAAATTATTGAAAATTTATATTGTATGCTATAAATTTCTGCTAAAAGTGAAAAAGTATTATTCGGTGTGCCTACTTTCATTATTTTTTCTTGAATGTGTTCTAAACTATATTTCATACATTTTATGTATGAATTATAATTTATAGCAATCTGATAAACGTAAATATAGAAATAGTTATGTACATTGAACTCACAAAAGTGTGTGTAAATTATTTCATTTGTTATGGTTTTTGACCTTGCCCTGTTTCTATGCGGAGGAGAACAAAAACAAACATGATTGCGAGAGGATTATCTCCCACCCTTTCTTACCAACCCTACTTATTATTTACAAAAGTCATCAGTCGCCTATTTTTTTTTCGCCCTTGGGTTTACTTGTTTTTTTTTCTCTAAAATGAGGTGTTCAACGAAAGGTCAAAAAAATTGTGTGTAAGTGCCAAAAGAAAGAAAGTTGGCAGAAAACGAAGGTGAGTCTAAATGAATTACTAATAGATTTAATTAATTAATTAATTTATTATTTATTAAATAATACTATATTTTATATTGTTAATTATTATAAATATTTAAAGTTAGTTATTATTTATAAAAATATAATATGTAATTAATCAATGTGTAAAATTTGAAAGTGGAAAAAGTACGAACAACTTCAAAAGCACGAACTCTGAAAACCCGGTTTTTGCCGAAGAAATAGAAGAAAACGATACTAGTAATGATAATACCAATGGTTGCGGTAAAAAAATATATCCCAGCTCGAAAAAGAAAAAACGAACTATCAATGTAGGATTAAGGTGAAAGGGACGACAAGTGGAGTTTTTTCGTGAGACAGAAGATGTGAGAAGGAAAGAGATAGAAACTCAAAATTTGCGGCACCTCTCTCCTCTAAAAATGGTTCGATTTTAATTCTGTAAAGTGGAGCGTACTCGTTGTTTGAGTACAAATGTCGCAATTTTATCAAGAAAATTTTTTGAGCATCAGATTTTGAGATTTTGAGTTCAAAATTTTTGTTTTTTAGAAATTTAAAAAAGTCTTCTATACATAGAATCAGAAAAAAATACTGAATCCACCGCACTTGGAAAAATTAAAATCGGATGAAAATTGGCCTCCGAAACGGAAAATACGATTTTCCCTTTGATGTTTCGCCGCTTCCTCGCACCCGCTTCTTGGTATCGACCCTCTGAGTCCACCAAGATTTTTTTTTATAGAAAGCGGGAATCTCGGAAGACTCATTATTTTCCAATCTCTATCCTACGAGTCCACTAAAATTTTTATTTTATAAATTATTGAAAATTTATATTGTATGCTATAAATTTCTGCTAAAAGTGAAAAAGTATTATTCGGTGTGCCTACTTTCATTATTTTTTCTTGAATGTGTTCTAAACTATATTTCATACATTTTATGTATGAATTATAATTTATAGCAATCTGATAAACGTAAATATAGAAATAGTTATGTACATTGAACTCACAAAAGTGTGTGTAAATTTATTTCATTTGTTATGGTTTTGACCTTGCCCTGTTTCTATGCGGAGGAGAAACAAAAACAAACATGATTGCGAGAGGATTATCTCCCACCCTTTCTTACCAACCCTACTTATTATTTACAAAAGTCATCAGTCGCCTATTTTTTTTCGCCCTTGGGTTTACTTGTTTTTTTTTTCTCTAAAAATGAGGTGTTCAACGAAAGGTCAAAAAAAATTGTGTGTAAGTGCCAAAAGAAAGAAAGTTGGCAGAAAACGAAGGTGAGTCTAAATGAATTACTAATAGATTTAATTAATTAAAATTTATTATTTATTAATAATATATATTTTATATTGTTAATTATTATAAATATTTAAAGTTAGTTATTATTTATATAATATAATATGTAATTAATCAATGTGTAAAATTTGAAAGTGGAAAAAGTACGAACAACTTCAAAAGCACGAACTCTGAAAACCCGGTTTTGCCGAAGAAATAGAAGAAAACGATACTAGTAATGAAATATACCAATGGTTGCGGTAAAAAAAATATATCCCAGCTCGAAAAAGAAAAAACGAACTATCAATGTAGGATTAATGAAATGGAGAACTCGGTATTTATTTATTCATTTTAACTTTTTTAAAATAAAGTAATACTTTTTGTTCACTAGACCGAAAAAACTTGCGGACCATGAGTCTTCCGTAGTTCAGTCTCAAAATGTAGGAATAACCGAAAACCTAGGAATCGCTATTCCCGCGGACAACAATAAATGTCCACATCTCAATATGACTTTTCCGAAGAGGAAGAAGAAGCAAATGAAGAAGAAGTTTCAATTGAAGAACCAGTACTTCGAAAAACTCTAATGTAAATATAAATTGTAATTTTTAATTTGTGCATTCAACAAACTAAAAAGGGATAAAATGTTACTTTTATTTTTTCAGGAGTGACAATAAAGTATCGATCGAAGGTAGAGTTAGTAGACGGAGGACACTTTGTGTCAGCGATTCGAAGCTTAGAAAATCATCGAGGTAATTGCTCTAAGAGCGATAACGGATACTTCCAATTTGTGAAAAGCTCAAATAGAATGTTGGAGTGTACTCTTACATTCCAATGTCCCTACTGCAAAGAAAAAAAAATCGTCTGTAGCGAACCTCCGGCAACGAATTTGACACCGAATTTGTCAATCGCTGACTGTGCAGTTTGGGGATTTATGTCGACTGGAGGCGGACACAATAAATGGGAGGTTTTTCGGTCATGGGGATACGATCAATCGACAAAAAACATTTCGAAGTGTGTAGAAAATTAGGAAAGGTGTGTTCCTAATGGATTTAAATTTTTTTTTTTTTTTTTTTGTTTGTTATGGCTTGCTCAGTTAATTGAGAGAAGCTGGCGAAGGCTCGCAATCGATGGAGACGTCAATTCCTCGTCCGGTATTCCCTATATTTCTGTTATCGTCGACGGTGGGTGGTCCACGAGGAGCTACGGACATAAATATACCGCAAAATCAGGTGTTGTCTGTGTCATTGGCCATCGAACGAGGAAACTGATTCATGTAGATGTAAGAAACAAGTATTGTTCTTACTGTGAGATTCTTCATCAAAGAAGAGACATGTTTGCTAAAAAATTGGCAAGGGCCTCCACAGCGATGGAAACGACATGCTCGTAGCGGCCTTTCGCTCG